>CALNHX010002859.1:0-165737 GCA_940337035.1 Agriotes lineatus
ATTTTAACTCTACCGAGTGTTACATGGGCCAAACATCACAAGAACTCAAAAATAGATAAACACATCCTACATGTGAAGCTAGAATAAAATCTAAATACAAGTCAAATGTTCTCGAGCTCCATGTTCATTAAACTAAACATACTATGGATTTCCAATATCCGAGCATTCTGGACAGTGAAGACAAACGTATTTTATTTCATACTGTCCGGAAATACGATTTTACGTCCTGAAACTGGAACATTACATCACAAGGCCGGAAAGTGTTGCTAGGCAACTGCTGAATAATATGTTGGTGGCACTGTAAGTCTACGTCAATTCCAGGTTATCAGGTTACGTTTTCTGTCAGTTTGGACAAAGACTGACGCAAAACCTAACCTGCTAACATCGAATTTGACATACACTTACAGTGCCACTAACATACTATTCATTAGTGATGGGCACTATCGAATAATTTCTACTATCGAATACTTACTAAATGACTAGTATCAACTATCGAATGAATTTATTCGAATATTTTTATTCGTTTTACCTATATGCACCATTTGCTTAAGAATATTAAATGAATGCTCCTAACTATTGAATGCATTTTTCGAATATCATATTCGCTTTAGAATTCAAAATACATTGAATGGTGTATAACAACATATAATAAGATAATAATTGATAATACTTCTTGCTATATCTGAAACTGTAGATCCACTGTCTAATTTGCTTTAGAGTTCCTGTATAATAGGTTAGTGTGAAGGATTTCTAATTCGCTTTAGCGGTGCGCTCCATGTGTTTTAGAATAGACAATGGGGCATGTATGGGTGGCCGATTCATTTGACATTTTGGGTTTTCGTTTTGGCAATCAATAACCTGTAGTTTACTGCAAAAGTGCTGTACACCGTAATTCGATAGGTAGCAACCGGCGAAAACCGAATGAATAATATTCATTCGTTCCATTCGGCTTTGTGCTACCGCGCCACCTATCGTCTTACCAGTTCACTCATTTGCCATTTCGATTGTTTCTCGATAGCGTAAATAACGAATGAATAAAACCATTCGTCCGTTTTACCTATCGAATAATTGGTGACTATCGAACTATTCGATAGTTTTCATTCATTCATTCCCATCACTACTATTCATACATTTGAATTTTCACAGCCGCCCCTTATGGACTTTTTTAATGAACTTATTGTAGAAAACAGTATGAAGTAAATCATTGTACGATACTCGGCCGTAAAATTATTATTAAATTACTCGTTTAGAAATTCCCGATTCGGCTCGTTCCCGCCTCGTCTGTAAATATCTAAACTCGTATTTTAATCAATCATTTTCCGGCCTTATAACGTAAATAACTATTCCTTAAAATGTGTCTCATAAAAACAATGAATAGTATGAATTTTAGAACTGATGTAAAAATGTAAGTCATATCTATACAGTCATATCTCATTCATTTTGAACCTAGAAATAACTATAATTATAACACTAATATTATTATATGTAGACAACCCCTTTTGCTGTGGTTAATATTGGCTTGATGTATAATTCTCCTTTGAGGGGTCATGACATACAATAAAAAAACTGCATTTTATGATTTAATTTAATATATAAATTGGCTACCTAAACCAGTTTTAAATAAAAAGATATATTGGCTTAGAAAAAATACAGTTTTCTTTTGAATTGCTGCCCTGTAGAACGAAACCCAATTACTAACTATATTGTATAATTTTAATGCCATAGTAATTATGATTTGCATTGCAAGCTTTACTTGTAAGTTTTACTTTTAAATTCAAAGAATATTATGTTAATGAACTTGTACCATTATTTATCTATGCATTCTAAATCAGGCATCAATCTCTATTGTTATTCTGCAATTATGATTTCCATAATATCATATGCTAAAGCACAGAACCATTACAGTTATATTTTTTATTACTTCCTTTTACGATAAAGGAAGTATTGGATTCACCCAAAAAATTCGAAATTGAGTTTTCAACAGATCTTCAGGTTTTAGAGTCCCCTAAACCCAAAAAACATGTTTTTGTTCATTGATCTGTCTGTCTGTCTGTCTGTGTGTCTGTATGTGTTTGTGTCTGCGAACAGAATATCTCAAAAACGAAAAGAGGTATGGCGTTGAAACTTCATATATAAGTTTTGTGTACTATGTAGATGAGACAGCAAGCTTTTGAAGAAAATCGCATAACCGGAAGTAGGTGTTTATCCTCGTGATTTTTCAGTTTTTTTTATTTTTACTTCCTTTTACAATAAAGGAAGTACCAAAAATTCGAAATTGAGTTTTCAACAGATCTTCACGTTTTAGAGTCCCCTGATCCTAAAAAACATATTTTTTGTCATTGGTCTGTGTGTCTGTCTGTATGTCTGTCTGTCTGTGTGTCTGCCTGTGAACAGAATATCTCAAAAACAGAAAGAGGTATGGCGTTGAAACTTCATATATAAGTTTTGTGTACTATGTAGATGCGACAGCAAGCTTTTGAAGAAAATCGCATAACCGGAAGTAGGTGTTTACTCTTGTGATTTTTCAGTTTTTTTCGATTTTTTTCAAAAATGGCTCTAACGATTTTTTTTAAACTTTACATTTTTATTACATTTTGAATGCGTATTGATGTGAGATAGGTGATTTTCCAGTTGAATACTTCTAAAATGGGTTTCTTTTGTTTTTTTGTCTATTTTTTTATTAACTCTTATTATAAATAGAACACCCGGTATATTATTACATTTTTTAAATTCAGCTTTAAATTCTAGAGAAAATTTGTCTCTTGAACTAACGCTCTATTTTGTATGGTTTCTGTAGAATTTGTTATTTTTGAAAAGTGTTGCCAAATATTTAAAAATAAAAAAAAATTGCTAATTATAAGATCACTGTAAAAGGAAGTTATGTGAGTGTATCACACCAGATTTATCATTTTGAGGTGTAGAACACGTCCATAAATGTTTGACCAACCTTTTCGCACCACCCTGTATTAACATGGAAAAGTAATCATATTTGGAAAAGCGCGAGCAGTTGGGGTTTCATGCGGAAGATCGAGCCGCATCTTCCGCATGAAACCCCAACTGCTCGCGCTTTTCCAAATATGATTACTTTTCCATGTTAATACAGGGTGGTGCGAAAAGGTTGGTCAAACATTTATGGACGTGTTCTACACCTCAAAATGATAAATCTGGTGTGATACACTCACATAACTTCCTTTTACAGTGATCTTATAATTAGCAATTTTTTTTTATTTTTAAATATTTGGCAACACTTTTCAAAAATAACAAATTCTACAGAAACCATACAAAATAGAGCGTTAGTTCAAGAGACAAATTTTCTCTAGAATTTAAAGCTGAATTTAAAAAATGTAATAATATACCGGGTGTTCTATTTATAATAAGAGTTAATAAAAAAATAGACAAAAAAACAAAAGAAACCCATTTTAGAAGTATTCAACTGGAAAATCACCTATCTCACATCAATACGCATTCAAAATGTAATAAAAATGTAAAGTTTAAAAAAAATCGTTAGAGCCATTTTTGAAAAAAATCGAAAAAAACTGAAAAATCACAAGAGTAAACACCTACTTCCGGTTATGCGATTTTCTTCAAAAGCTTGCTGTCGCATCTACATAGTACACAAAACTTATATATGAAGTTTCAACGCCATACCTCTTTCTGTTTTTGAGATATTCTGTTCACAGGCAGACACACAGACAGACAGACATACAGACAGACACACAGACCAATGACAAAAAATATGTTTTTTAGGATCAGGGGACTCTAAAACGTGAAGATCTGTTGAAAACTCAATTTCGAATTTTTGGTACTTCCTTTATTGTAAAAGGAAGTAAAAATAAAAAAAACTGAAAAATCACGAGGATAAACACCTACTTCCGGTTATGCGATTTTCTTCAAAAGCTTGCTGTCTCATCTACATAGTACACAAAACTTATATATGAAGTTTCAACGCCATACCTCTTTTCGTTTTTGAGATATTCTGTTCGCAGACACAAACACATACAGACACACAGACAGACAGACAGACAGATCAATGAACAAAAACATGTTTTTTGGGTTTAGGGGACTCTAAAACCTGAAGATCTGTTGAAAACTCAATTTCGAATTTTTTGGGTGAATCCAATACTTCCTTTATCGTAAAAGGAAGTAATAAAAAATATAACTGTAATGGTTCTGTGCTTTAGCATATGATATTATGGAAATCATAATTGCAGAATAACAATAGAGATTGATGCCTGATTTAGAATGCATAGATAAATAATGGTACAAGTTCATTAACATAATATTCTTTGAATTTAAAAGTAAAACTTACAAGTAAAGCTTGCAATGCAAATCATAATTACTATGGCATTAAAATTATACAATATAGTTAGTAATTGGGTTTCGTTCTACAGGGCAGCAATTCAAAAGAAAACTGTATTTTTTCTAAGCCAATATATCTTTTTATTTAAAACTGGTTTAGGTAGCCAATTTATATATTAAATTAAATCATAAAATGCAGTTTTTTTATTGTATGTCATGACCCCTCAAAGGAGAATTATACATCAAGCCAATATTAACCACAGCAAAAGGGGTTGTCTACATATAATAATATTAGTGTTATAATTATAGTTATTTCTAGGTTCAAAATGAATGAGATATGACTGTATAGATATGACTTACATTTTTACATCAGTTCTAAAATTCATACTATTCATTGTTTTTATGAGACACATTTTAAGGAATAGTTATTTACGTTATAAGGCCGGAAAATGATTGATTAAAATACGAGTTTAGATATTTACAGACGAGGCGGGGAACGAGCCGAATCGGGAATTTCTAAACGAGTAATTTAATAATAATTTTACGGCCGAGTATCGTACAATGATTTACTTCATACTGTTTTCTACAATAAGTTCATTAAAAAAGTCCATAAGGGGCGGCTGTGAAAATTCAAATGTATGAATAGTAGTGATGGGAATGAATGAATGAAAACTATCGAATAGTTCGATAGTCACCAATTATTCGATAGGTAAAACGGACGAATGGTTTTATTCATTCGTTATTTACGCTATCGAGAAACAATCGAAATGGCAAATGAGTGAACTGGTAAGACGATAGGTGGCGCGGTAGCACAAAGCCGAATGGAACGAATGAATATTATTCATTCGGTTTTCGCCGGTTGCTACCTATCGAATTACGGTGTACAGCACTTTTGCAGTAAACTACAGGTTATTTGATTGCCAAAACGAAAACCCAAAATGTCAAATGAATCGGCCACCCATACATGCCCCATTGTCTATTCTAAAACACATGGAGCGCACCGCTAAAGCGAATTAGAAATCCTTCACACTAACCTATTATACAGGAACTCTAAAGCAAATTAGACAGTGGATCTACAGTTTCAGATATAGCAAGAAGTATTATCAATTATTATCTTATTATATGTTGTTATACACCATTCAATGTATTTTGAATTCTAAAGCGAATATGATATTCGAAAAATGCATTCAATAGTTAGGAGCATTCATTTAATATTCTTAAGCAAATGGTGCATATAGGTAAAACGAATAAAAATATTCGAATAAATTCATTCGATAGTTGATACTAGTCATTTAGTAAGTATTCGATAGTAGAAATTATTCGATAGTGCCCATCACTAATGAATAGTATGTTAGTGGCACTGTAAGTGTATGTCAAATTCGATGTTAGCAGGTTAGGTTTTGCGTCAGTCTTTGTCCAAACTGACAGAAAACGTAACCTGATAACCTGGAATTGACGTAGACTTACAGTGCCACCAACATATTATTCAGCAGTTGCCTAGCAACACTTTCCGGCCTTGTGATGTAATGTTCCAGTTTCAGGACGTAAAATCGTATTTTCCGGACAGTATGAAATAAAATACGTTTGTCTTCACTGTCCAGAATGCTCGGATATTGGAAATCCATAGTATGTTTAGTTTAATGAACATGGAGCTCGAGAACATTTGACTTGTATTTAGATTTTATTCTAGCTTCACATGTAGGATGTGTTTATCTATTTTTGAGTTCTTGTGATGTTTGGCCCATGTAACACTCGGTAGAGTCAAAACAATAAATTTTATATACTACATTGCGTTTCTGCATTGTAGAAATATTATCCTTAAGTTGTGAAAAAATGTATTCGTCAAGACATTACTTTTTGCTATGTTCACATCTATCTCTTTAACGACGTTGATTAATTGATTCCGTAAGTGATTTACATATGGAATAAACTTATATTTTTTAATTAGGGTAGATTCCTGGTTAAGAGATTATAAGTTATTAATATTGGTTATTGATATTGTGACTATATATAAGTATTTTTAAACGACCTGAGAAGTATAAGTTCTCTGTTAACCCTTTTAGGCCCAGCGGTATTCTAACGTAACCACAAAAAAATGTTTTTTCCAAGTTCGTAGTGATTTTTTTTGTATAACCACTGTATTATGTTAGTTGTCTATACTATCTGAAGGTAGTGAACGGAGCGGCATTCACTCGGTGATCGCGCTATTATTTTAGCCACAATCGACCCTACAACGCACATGCATGGTGTTTATAGTTTAGCTTGCGGCGTGCATTATTTATTGTTAACAGATTTTGTTAATAATTATTATGGCAGGTAAATTTGTTAAGAACATATATTTTAGAATGTCCAGTAATTGATTGTAAATATAATTATTGAATTACTGTTTTTGTTATAGCTAATATGTGGTTATCTGACTTAACCACTAGAAAGTTGGTTTCCACCTGATGTACTTTATGCATTTGTTGACGAAATACCGTCTGAAATCTAATCTGATATCGGAGATTATTTCGAAAGCGAAGGAACTCCAGAAAAGCCTATAATGGAAATGGAAATTGTCCAGGATGACGAACATGAACAAATTACATCCATGATTCCAGATTTTGATGTTAGTGATTGGGAAAGTAAATACGAAATTCTATTATCTCGTCTAAAGGTGCCAAAAAGGAAAAATCAAATAGTGTGGACTGCGACCACTGCAAATTACACAAATTACAATTTATTTGCTGAAATAACTGGCTCTAACATGCTAGACTCCTGTAGAAGTATTTTTGCAACTTTTTCCACCAGATCTCATTTTGTATTTCAGACGAAATTATATGCACTGCAAAAGGCAGGTGGAAACCAAATAAGGTTGGTTCCGTCCAATGATGAGGAAATGAAAATCTTCCTCTCAATAAATTTTCTAATGGGCATAAAACCGTTGCCAAGTTATCGTGACTATTGGCCGGCCAACTAGCAGCTGAGGGTTTTCATATAAGTTCCTTTATGTGACGTGAATGATTTTCACGGTATTTGTCTCACCTTAACGTGAATGACAATAGTGTACAGTCTACTAGAAATGGTGATAATGTTGCTAAACTATACAAAATATATAAAACTGAAAGTCCTGACTCACTCACTCACTCACTCATAAACGCCCAGCCCAAACCCTTGAACCTAGAAAGCTGAAATTTTGCATAGAGATTCCCTTTATGATGTATACAAGGAATAAGGAAGCATCTTTCGAAATACAATCCCTAAAGGGGTAAAATGGGGGTTCCAATTTTGTATGGAGAAATAATATTAAATACACATTTCGACTTGAAACTTCGTAGGAATACTCCTAAAAATAAAGAAGCAAACACGTATTTCGTGATTTTCCGAAAATCAACCCCATAGGGGGTGAAATGAGGTAAATAAGCCTAAAATACGATGTCGTTATTCAGGTTTTTTGGGACGTTAATTGCGAAAATGGCATTTATTTTTAAGTCCAAGACGGTGGATATGACATAAGGGAAAGGACGGGACGGGACGGAACGGGACGGGACTAAACTGGACCGGACGGGACTGGACGGGATGGGACGAAACTGGGCGGGAAAGAAAGGGACGGGACGGGACGGGATGGGAAGGAACGGGACGGGACGAGACGGGACGGGGCGGGACGCAACGGGACGGGACGGGACGGAAAGGGAAGGAAAGGGATGGGATGGAAGGGGACCGGACGGGACTGAACGGGACGGGACGGGACGAGAAGGGATCAGACGGGACGAGGCAGGACGAAACTGGACGGGACAGAAAGGGAAGGGAAGGGATGGGATGGAAGGGGACGGGACGGGACGGGACGGGATGGGGCGGTACGGAGGCGGGGACGGAGAAAGGAACGGGACGGGGACGGGGACGGGGATAGGTTGGGATGGGATGACAGAAAATAATTGGTCATTATTTAATACACAAATAACGAACCTCACGCGAACGAAGTCGCGGGTAACAGCTAGTACAAAATAAGACATTTACTTGATCGGCTGAGTAAAACATTTTTAACATGGTTTAGACTTAGACATCAATCGATCGATGAGTCGATGACCAGGTTCAAAGGAAAAAGCTGTATTCGGCAATATATGCTGCTAGAGCCGATAAATCGTTGATATAAGGTTTGGGTGAGGGCAGACAGAACGGGTTATATGTGTGAATTTTATATATACACTGGTAAAATCCAGGACTCCATAGAGGTAAATTTTGCGAAACGAGTTGTTTTAGATCTTATAAAATAGCTATTTATGCAACAAGTGCTAAAAGTCGACGTTTATGCACGAGACATGAAAATTATGAAACAAAGCCGAAGGCTGAGTTTCATAACATGTCTCGTCCATAAACAACTTTTAGCACACGTTGCATACAATAGTTTATCTACGTCTATCTATCTAAATTCTAGAGAAAATTTGTCTCTTGAACTAACGCTCTATTTTGTATGGTTTCTGTAGAATTTGTTATTTTTGAAAAGTGTTGCCAAATATTTAAAAATAAAAAAAAATTGCTAATTATAAGATCACTGTAAAAGGAAGTTATGTGAGTGTATCACACCAGATTTATCATTTTGAGGTGTAGAACACGTCCATAAATGTTTGACCAACCTTTTCGCACCACCCTGTATTAACATGGAAAAGTAATCATATTTGGAAAAGCGCGAGCAGTTGGGGTTTCATGCGGAAGATCGAGCCGCATCTTCCGCCAAATGCCGCTTTAAATGCCGCCCGAAATGCAGTGATGAGCAGCAGCAAAGGTGAATGCTACAGACATTTAAACAGTGCGCAGTCACCTTGCTCAATCACGAGGCAGGTAGGTCGCTCAGGTGGGGGCGGCGGCATTGTTGTTCAGTTCAACCCGAACTAGGTCGCGACTGCACGCGATTCTTTATGGCGCTGAACCATACGTTTACTTAATTATCGCAAAATTTATTCGCCTTTATTTCCGCGCCAAACGTGCGAACTCCTTGGCGGCGGCGGCAGCGAGAACTCGCTCTTTTTACCCAATTACTGTGGGAAGTCCTCGACTCATCTCCGGCGAGTGACATCCGCGTAGATCGAAGATCTGTGCATCGATTGAGTGTAGGTGGTGCTTCGAAAAATGTGAAAATGAGTGAAAACGGCCAGACCGACTTGTTTATAGAGGACTACGACGACCTGCCCAAGAAGCCGTTCATAAGGGTGAGTGTCCGGAACTTTGAAGGGTCGCCTTTCAATGGGATCTGGTACCTGGAATTCTTTTCAGTGCGGAGTTCTTTAAATTTTTTCTATTATTTGTCCGGTGAAGTTACTCCCAAAAGCGCTCTTTTAATTTGAAATCCGTGGACCGAGCGAGTGCGATAATAAAATTCGAGCGTGCGTGTGCGTACCCTATCTGCATATTTCAATAGAGCATTATGCAAAAGGCAAATAAACATACGTAGCAATAATTTGCCTATAATTAGTAGTAATTAATGTGTAGTTACGGAACAACAATGCGCTCAGGCCCGAAATGTTCACAATGAGAGTGCCTGAACTGCGTGCGTTATGTCATAAATAGATTTTGATTTTACAACTAGCCTTTTTGGATTTGTAAATCATTTTTTACGACAGTGCTTTATGGAATCAAAATAACATACTGTGTAAATTTTCACTTTTATTAGGGAGTCTAATCATTAAATAAACATATTTTAAATGTAGTAATAATGGGGTGTTTAGAACGTTAGCTCCAGGTTTACATTACAAAAAATGTACAGTAGATCTTTGATATTGCATAGGTTTATGTTAAGGAAAGTAAATATGTTAAGTTATCACATTTAGGAAGAGATTAATCTGCCTCAGACATCTGTTCCTTCCTGTTCTTATACTGGTTTCAGCATTTGAAAGGCTTCCTAAACTGTTATGTAAGCATGTGCAGCAGATGCAAAGAATTTCAATTTGTAGGTTTCACACATATATCTATTGGCTATTGGTACCAAATATAGAATGTATAATTTACTGTGAGCCATCATTGCCAGGATATATTAGAAAAAGTTTAGTCAATGGGTAAATCACTGGGACCTGTTTTGTATACCAGTTCATTTTATCAAGAATAAGTCTCGGATTAACTGACTTCATATGTAGTTACGAATTAAGGAAGACATGGAGTTATGTTATATTCTTGTTTCACTTAAGAGATAACTTTTATTGTTTATAAAATAGTATATTGTGAAACAAGTGCAAGAAGCTGAATTTTTGCGCGAGTGTGGAGTTTGCAACACGAGCAGCAGTCGAGTAGCGCAACCACATGAATGTAAAAAAGGCTTTACGCATGTGTTGCACACTATACTTTTTATGAGACCTTAAACAAGCATTTATAAAATTAATTTAGGAGAAACGGTTGTGGTTTAATTGTCTTTATTGTAATTATTATTAATGGTAATAGTACAATTTTCCAGTTTAAAGTTCAATTATGCAGAAAATATCAACAAATTTTATGTAAATTTTAAATTACTTTACGCACTGTCCCACATATGGGAGTAGAAAAAATAATGTTTGACACCTTGATCCTAAAGTGATCATTTTTGTCCCTTGTTAGAGGATTTTCTGTTAGCGAAAATAGATGTTTGGTTCCCTAGTTAGCTTCCAATAGCAACAGGAGGCAATACAATACACTGTTTCCCATTGCTATTAGAGATGGGAGGCAATAAGATTAATAAGAAACCAAATATATTGAAATATTTTTTAATGCAACTTAGTACGAGGGATGTAGTTTTATCATGAAATGTGTAAGTGCCAAAAATTCATATGTATAACTGTGAAGTTAAGTGGTATGGCCTCCCTTGGATGATTACAATAAACTACAGTATGATCGAAATCTTTTATCCTCTAGAGGGCTGTGGAACTATTTTGTCAAAAAAAAATTGTTGGCAGTCGTGGTAATAAAAGTCACATTGGCATTTTATATCTGTTAGTTTAAGAATATATCCGTTATGTCATTTTAACAAATACAAACAGTTTTGTTAATACATAAAAATGTTAGTAACAAAAACAATTACAGCTGTTCAAAATGATTTCCTGCTTTTTCCATACACAGCACCGCCTTGTGTTCAGTATTAAACATCTTGTAAAAGGTAAGTGATTCTGTCAAAATTGTATAGGTTATATTATTGAGTACCTTATTCATCACTCTCAACATAAATTAAATTTTAAAAAATTCACAGCCCCCTAGAGGTTAAAAGTTTTCGATCATATGGTAATCTGGAAACAGAAATACACACATTACAAGAACGCTTTAGCAGAATGGTATTGCAGTGGTTAATAATGTCGATGTTCTTTCAACGTCACTTATTGCATTTATTACCCAGTACGTACCTGACGAGGTACCTGATAATTATCGTAGGGTTGTGCGCTGCTTTATATAAATTTCCACGAAGAGTGCATAGAAATAAACAAATTTGACATTATAACCTTAAAAATAAAAAACGAGATCTAGATGGTCAAACTATACATCCGTGGATGGAATTGATACACTTTCCATACTAAATAAAATAGCTATTTAGCATATTATTATACGAGGTAGAAATATTGTAGCCTTGGAAACCTTCAAAATAGTTTTTTTTTAAATTTAATACCGTTTACTTTACATTAGTTTTCAGCATTTTCATATTCACTGTTGAACATAGACCTTACTAACTTCCCATCTCTCTATATCTTTAGCTACTCTAACCCATCTTGTACCTTCAATATTTACAATATTGCCCTTTTATTTCATTTAGGGCCTACCGAAGATAATAAAAATATAAGGTTTAAGGTTTCCAGCCTTCAAAAATATTGTTACAAAAAATGTCTAAAAGTGAGCGCGGATAGGTGGGTGTGGGGTGGGCGAGTGTAGGTTGGCGTGCGAGTGCATGTACAGAGGCTGCAGCTCAAAGTGTTCGGGGGATTTTGTTCAAATTTTATATTTGCCGACATTAGGATTCTTCCTTAAAAATAATTTTTCCCATATTTTTCACGAAAAATTGTGTTTTTGCGGTGAAAATGGTTAAATTTAAATTGTATACATTATTCTAAAGCATTTTTAGTGGTCTAAGGAACAGATTGTTTATAAAACATAAAAGTAAAGGCTCTAATATTAATTTTTTGCTAACAAGCGTAATTGTTAATTTTATTTTTAGCTCATCTTCCGGCATTTCTTTCGAAAAGCTGCGAATTCTAAAAAATACGTTCTTAAATTTCATACTCAATTTTAATTAATTTCTTTGAAGTATAGGCTTAAGCTGGTTTTATTTTACATAAACATTGTTTTAATTGTACTCTGATACTGTTGATATACATATTTAAATGTAAAAAAATGAAAATTTTGACAATTGAAAGTTAATAGGAAGATGATCCATCACGCTAATAGTGGAGATGTCTTGATGTTCCGAAGCTATACTGGTTTCATCTTCAGGCCAAAATGATCATCTACACAGGCATATGGTTAACAATAGTGTACATAGTAAAGAAATTAACTTGCTGGTAGTAAAAACCGCGTGTTACATTTGTAGGTTAAATTGAGGTTAGGTTAAAACGTTGAAGACGAGGTAGCAATAAAAGTCAAAAAAACACACCACATTGGAGAAGAAAAAATTAATTAACCAGCAAACTACGTTATAAAGATCGTTATACTGGTTAATACATCACAATGTAGAAATTAAGAATTAAAACAAGTGAAGTAGAAACTGGCGTTGAAGACTGCAATTCTAAGAATGAATTTTAATACAAAAGTAACTAGAAACCAGGTCAAAAATCCCTAGATTTAATGACACTGAAATTACCAGAGAAGGTCAAAAAATAAAAGAACAAATTAAAAACCAAAAACGGAAAGAAATCAGCAAAAGACAAAACAACTATTTAATATTCAGGAAAATGTAATTGATATCAAAATCTGTGACTTCATTGAATCTGAATTCGTTATTATTGGACATAATTTCAAAAATTTCGAGTAAATTCAACAACCTACCTTTGTTAGCTAAATCAAATGCAACTGGCTGCAATAACATAAATTTAAGCATGTTAAAGTTGATATTGCCATTTTGTAAAGAAACTATTGGTAATATAGTAAATTTGTCTCTTAATAGTGGCTTAAATGGAAACTAATAAATTGCTAAGTTACCAAATATGACTATTTTAATTTTGACGTTTTAAAGAGCTGTATTGTCAGGTTGACAGTTAAAATATTTTCGAAATTTGTTGGGAATTTAGGTATTAAGCCGTTTGGTAGTGCAAAAAATAGTATATACACCACGGTAGCGAATCGTCTTATAACTTTCGCGCTTTAGATACTTCGCGCTGCGCGCTTAGTATCTAATATGCGCTCAGGTTATAATACTGCGCTTCGCTACTTTGATGTATAATATACTATTGTTTTGTTTATTTTTTAATAGGGAACAGCTAAAAACGGCTTTGCCGATCTTTTCCCTTTTGGGCATGCACTTTTTACTTTTTTTTGTAATTTAAATTACTATCATTCTCAATAAACATTATTATTATTATTATTATTGTTATTATATGCAAAATTTTGTAAGCTGTATTAGGATTAAAGTTGTGGTTGTATTCCAAAATGTGATTAGCAAAAGCTAATTTATTAGGTTGGTCGATATTACAATTGTTGTTTCTAATGCCAGCTGAATGTTCTTTGATCCTTGTTTTAAAGTACGGCCAGTTTGACCAATGTAAAAATAATTGCAAGACGAACAGTCACGACGGTAGACACCAGATCTTTCTAGTAAAGGGGTAGGATCTTTATTGAAGACTACCAATTTCTGAAGGGCATTAGTAGTAGAAAAGGAAATTTGAAAATTGTATTTAGTAAGAATGTGTTTTATAGACATGAAAATATTACCATAATAACGGATTGAATAAAAAGTCTTGTTTTCACAACTATTGATAATTAAATAAATGTACGTGGAGAAGACTACTGAGTTTTATTGCTTCGTAATTGAAATTTAATTTCCATTTGCTTATGCACATTTATATTTCGTTTTAGCCCAAATTACACATATTATCATTGAATTAAATTGATTATATTCATAAAAGTAGCTAATTTTTATTTTAGCATTTAAAAAATCCAAACTGCAGATTTCTTACAGATTTGATGGATTTACAGTAATATTTGTGTTTTCGATGATTATGCCATATCTTCAAATTGTTGTTTGCCCAAGAACATATTTTTGAAGCTTTGGCGGTTAGCCGAATTATCAATATTTAAATTAAATTTTGGATTAGACCGCGTCGTCTCTCTAGATAAACGCCCAAAATGGCTTTAGTGTCTTACTTATTGTGAACAATGATTTTTGTAATAATTATGTTCGTTGCAAGCCACTCATGACTTGATTTGAGTGGTTTAAGTACCTTATGAGTTTCTACACCCATACAGACTAACGCTTCGCAAGACTGGAGCTTGTGTAGCGAAGATATGACCAAGTGTAGCGTTATAAATCACCCCTCGCAAGGCCTATAAAGCAGTGCAGGCGATCAAAAACGTGAACATATCAGAGCGCCAAGCTGTGCAGCTTAAAGCAGTGGGGAATTTATTTTGGGTGTTACGCTACGCCCAACTAAGTGACTAGAGTCGTAAACTGAGTAATTAGCTTCACGAGAGACAAATTACATTCGCTACATTAGTGTAAAAGGCACCCAAATTAAAACTGAGATTTAGGAAACCTCACAGCACCTGCGAACTGCATGAAATCCAGCAGCAAACTGCAGATAACTCCCAACCTTTTTGATAAAAAAGACCGGCTGCGTAAGAATCGGGGAATTCTCATTGATCACCCGCAGACGAGGAGTCGGGTAATGAAAACCTTAGGTGGCGCCAGCCTTCTGGACGACAGTTACATAACACGTTGCCGAGGCAACATTCTATTGCACCAGAAGGGTAATAAAGTATTTTCAATGCGCTGTTTTAGAAACAGAACACAATGGATAAATTGCACGAAGGGTCTATCCAGCTACCTGCAACCCATAAAGAATCCTTCATTTACGCAACTAGGGAAGCTATATAAAGGCGGACACTAAAGGGCAGTATCTATTCATTTACTTACATTCCAGTCATTCGGTTTATAACCTCCGACACTCCGTGTCTACCACGTGTGGCACGTGTAAAACCCGCGTCGCTTTTAATTCGTTCATTAATACAGCCTCTCGAAATATCAGGGTGTTAACTGTTGGTGCTTAAAGTTGTTTTTTGTATCACTCTATATGTGTATTTGTATATCCTGCTACATGGGTGTATATATGTATGTGTGTGTTCATAATTAATTTTGAAATACTCAGGGTGTTATCATTAACACCCGTGGACCGGCAACACTCATACTTGCATCATCCGAGTCAAAGTTGCTCTATAGTCTAGATGTAGACAAATAAGGATTCATTACCCACCAGCGGAAACAATTATTAAAAAAATCTAGTTTGAGTTTACAAGGTCAAAAAATGCTAGAAAGATGACGCGATCTAAACCGAAAATTTAATTGCATGTCTAATTTTTTTTTCTGCACGCTATATCAGTTACGTTACTACTCTGCTTTTAAAACTGACTTTTTGTTCGCCTCTTTTGTCTTCCTTTTGAATAATATTTCCTGGGAAAATGTTCTATACTGATTTTGTTGAGGTATATGCTTCCATTCTTTTATTTCATTGCTTCTTGTATATTCTGCCACGGTTCGGGGAAACAGCATTTCAGAAGTATAAGAAGTGGTTGGGCATCTGTATATTATTGTCGCTTATAATGTGAAGTTAGAATTCTGCCCTTTTTATACCTACTTATCTATAGAAGTAGATATCACTACTAGATACATAGATTCACACCTATTTGTTCAAGCGAATATATCGGAATATATGTAACTAATCTGGATTTTACTTTATTACATTCGCCAACAATGCACCATTAATAAATTATTTCTTGAAATGCAATTATAGTAACAGCCTTACTTTGTAACTGTATGGAAAAGTGCAGGCGATCTACCATATGGGAGACAATGCACACTTCTAAATTTATTGTTTTTGAGCATATTATTGAGTGTTTATGTTACCAAGTCTAACTCAGAGTGGGTAGAAGATATATGATTCTGTCTGTATTGAAGTCTAGCTAACAAAATTGGTTATTACTTTTATATGATTCTTTAGCTGTAGCAGATATTTAAATCAGGATATGAAAATGACTATCAGAATCCATTTCGATCTAGTTTTAGAGTTATGTATTTATAACGTGAAGTAATCATTTTCAAAGGAAATTATTTAACAAATCACGTCGCGTTACTTGCAGATTGACGTCAAAAACTGAACAACCTTCGTCAAATAAAATTTAATGATATCTTAATAACGTGTACCAGTAAACGCGAGATATAGAAATGTTGGATAAGGTTCTCCAGTTGTTTTGTATTTAATCAAGAACATTTAGCTAATGAATACAAGGTATTAAAGCTGCATATACCACAATTTAAGCAACTAAAATTTGTATAAAAGGTAAAGTTTTCAAATGGCAAGATCCAAAACTATTTGAAATCTTGCGACATTAGTCAACTTAAGCAGCAATAGTTTAAAATTAAGAATTGAGAATCTACCCTTGTCCTTGTTAATACCAAGGCAGTTTCCTTTTCCGCTGCATAGTTCCCTTGAGAGCTTTATGGATTGACATGAATTTTTATTAGGATTAAAATAGATTAGCAGTGACAGTACGCAACCACTCAGCGTTGTTTAAAACACAACTTGGTTCCCACTTACGACATGGAATATAAAATGAAATGTAATAAATGGAATATGAATATGAATTATTCCACATTTTTATCAATTAACTGTTTAAAATACATCTTAAAATACAATTGTGTATCAAAATGTTCTTTCCGCTCAGTATATGTATAATGTATTTAGAAGTTCATGGAATATGTAGTAGTAAATTAAACTTTTGGATGAATTTCTTGTCTATTTTGTTAACGCAGTAGTACCTTGTTAACATCTAAGTATTTTCGGCATTTTTGCAAGAAATTGTTTGGTAGTGAAATCATGTGCGTTGTTTGGCTAATTGCCGTGTAATATTAGCAGCGCCTCGGGTGTTTTAACACCAACCGTGGCACAGTTTCCAAATGCTGCACTATTCAGAGCCAACCTTGAGTTTTGTACAAACAGTACTAGGTTAATATTTACTGTTACTCTGTTGTTAATTTTGTGAGTAAATAAACCAGCACCTTACGTAACAACCTGCATTTACCTAAGGCTAACTGATGGCAATTTTAAATGACCTTCCGTCCCCATAGTAAGGAAACTGTAAAAATTGAGGATCACTGTATCCAATTTCTTGATGTATTACGACGACATTTCAAATGAAAACATTGAATTAATAAATTATAATCGTTATACGTTATGAAAATTTCTTTTATCTACACTTGCATAAGCTTTATTTCCTTGTCATTACAACTTACTCAAAATATGTGTGGTTATGTACTCTTTTAAAGTAGTTAAATATATTTCAATACAGTAGTGGAGTTAATCAATTATTTGAACATGGCAAGCTCTCTCTTAGGTTGGGACGTGCAATTTACTTATTCTCAATTCAATATTATTTAATGTTCAAACTTTAAATCAAGATTTTTTCAATTAACTTATACATACTTTAACACTGCATCAAACATTCTACCCCATAAGACACAATGAGCGACTCTTCTCATTTATTTCAGGTAACTATTTATCATTCCTTGAATGGTTTACCTTATGATATAGCTCTTTGAATACTCTTAATTCTACAGGCCTTTGCGAAATTCCCCTGACGAACCTTCAGCCACCCCTATCAACACTTCCTGTGCGGACCAATTCACGACGGTGGACCCAAACGTCCAACACCTCCAACCCGTTCACTGCAAAAGCCCTCTTAACGCTGATGATGAATGTTACAATACTGTATATCGCTGCTTGTCCATTTTCAATCCAGTCACAGCAATGGTTTAACACAACCACTAATCCATAATGTTAATATTTACATTCTGGACTATTCAATTTACCTGTCATCTATCAAAAAGTGACCACTGAAAATCAAGAATTTGATGTTTTTTGACCAATCAAAAAAGTATCAGCGAATATATCTTCCTGGAAGGTGTTCAAGTGCCTATTTTAAATAAATGTAGTTTTTATTAGAAAAAGTCAATTTTAGTTTTCAGTTGCTAGTCACTGAAAACTAATTTGAAAAAATAGTTTGGTTGATTACCATTCTTAGTCAAAGTTAAGTAGATTATTTTTGCGGTGGTTTCACTACTCATGCTTTACTCATGGGATTAGGATCGTACCGAAGCGCAATGGACATTCGTGCTACCACCGCAAATATATTCGATATAACGTTGACTGCTCATGCTATTATAAGTCTATTTGAGTATTAGTTTATTTCTTAAATTTTTTTGCAATAAGACTTTTCTGGTTTAAATAGCAAAATTATGCAATATATACTTTAACATTTATTCAATATCGAATTATACTATCTTAATCATCATTAAATAGGATTAAAATAGATCTATGAACTTATCAATTTCTTTAATCATCAGATCAGAATGATAATCCTGCTGAATGAAAAAAGTTCCTAGGAAGAAATGTCTTTCAGAAGATTAGATTGTATGCTGGGAGGTACAGTTAAACGAACAACTTAAAAAAAACTTATTTATTGCATTACAACACGCGCCCACACACACCAACTAGAAACGAACAATATAATTTGACCTAGCTGTTACATCTTGTCGTGCTATTAAAGGATCTATGCTGGTAATGTTATAAAATATGGTAATTAATTCATTGTAATCAATTGATTTCATAATGAACACCTTCGTTTATTAATACGGTATATTTACTGTAAAGCTGTTCAAATATTTTGACGTAAGGGATAAATCTATTAAACAATTTAGCTACTTTTCATGAATATGATACATCCCCACATTCAAACAAAACTATTTAGGTTCTATGAATGTGTCTATATAATTGTGTGGTCCTAAAAATCTAGTATATCAACTATAAGCAAATCTGCTGCAGTATAGATACATATGCTAATATTCTGATAAGAAAGAGTTAATTCCCCCAGTAACACAATGTTGTTTTTTAAATCTGAACACAAATTTCAACACTTTTCCTCGTTTTGTTCTTTTTCTTTAATTTAGTCATTTGTCTGTTCTTAATCGGAAACATTCCCGACTTTATGAGTCATTCTATTGTTAATATTGTAATTCAAAACTAGAGAATAATAGTACGGTGGGAAAATATACAAAGATGAGTAGAAAATTTCCTGAATAAGATATTTCCGGACAATTACTAAGCTTCCCAATTTAAAATTTCGTAATGCCCAATTAGAATATGTACTTAATGTGTTCCGTATCTTTGGAACTACATTTAATTTTCTATACAAAATTATGGAAGATATAAAGGTCTAAATTTAATAAATATAAATAGAAAGTATTAATTGGACAATGGAGTGCTGATTTAATATAAAAGAATAACAGTTACAATAGGGTCAAATAAAAATACAAAAAATCTGTAGATAGATGCGAATTCCTTTAGTTTATATTGTATACAAATGAGACATAAGTTAATAATAAATAAGTTGGTGTATATCCCACCAGAGAATAATACGCGATCTAAATGGTGTAAATCGTACAAAATTGCTGTCATAATGGCACCTATTTACTTGTTTGATCTTTGTTCTAAATATTGCATTAATTAAAATAGTAGCAAACTTTTAGAAAAATAATTCACAATTTATTTTGATAATGCAAAGCTCTTCATTTATTTGTTAATTCCACGTTTTCTTGTTCTTCTTCTTTTTGTTTTGTTGATATGTCAATTTCAGAAACCTCTTTGTATTAACATGCTTATAGGTTTTGAATCAGGAAGCAGTATGCATTTGATCTGAAAAAGTATTTCTATGCTTGCAGCCATCCTTACAGGAGGAAAAACTGGTTACTTCAAGATTAGGCATGTTTAAAAACACATATGCTGTTTCTATTCAGCTTAGGCAAAAATGCACTGTGTGGAATTGTAGAATACGTGTAAGTCTTCACAATTATAACATTCCACTGTGGCCTTCTACGTTCATTTACTTAGCTAGCTCAGTATACACCACACTCTTAAATATCCCAGTCATGTTTACGACCGATTACTATTTACCAAAACAGGAAGCTGCCCTGCACCTGTAGTGTTCTCGGGCTTCTACAAATAATCACAGATGTATTAATTTTTAAAACACACAAAAACAATAAATAAATTTAGGATTAATTCCAAGAATGAGCGGCCATTTATATCAATTAAGAATGGACAATCTAAGTGCGGTAGTTTGTGGCCACTCGGATTTATATTTAAATAACATTAAAAAAAGAATGCCAGAATAACTGTCTTTCGTGCATCAAACCCTGGCTTCTCAATTTGCATACGTGTTTAATTGTTTATAAAGCACATTTCTTTGCTCTCACGGAATTATTACAGAGGAGAAGCAAACACTTATCGCCTAAACTGCAATCATTTCTTGTCGGGTTGCTTCATAATCGAACCTAGAAACTGCAACGTGCCCTCGGAATGGATTGCATCAATCCTCAAACGTTACGAAATCACCTAATTACTGGCTTTGTTTGGTACCGTTATGACTACTGACATCACATAACCAAATGGCCGCCAAACAACTACAATTCGCGCGTTTGCTTTGTAAACTATGCAAACACAAACTGGATATATATGTAAATATCAAAATAAACACTCCGGGGTAGGAGGATCAGTTTGAAGATGCTTCTATATTGAACAGTTCAGTAATGTGTTACCCCTTATCAAATTTTAACTACGGTTTTCAAAAGATGGCGAGTGGCTCGACAATACATATATCTTATTTGTCGTTTCTCTAATCATGTTTTTCAGAAGTTTGTTTGGAATTGAAGCTGATTAATTCTGTTCAGGTTAAATACTTTAACTACCTCAGCGTTCAACAAAACTTTTGAAGAATCATGATCAACGGAACGCCAAGTAAATGTAATTCTCGTTCAACCGCACTTCACCCTATAAAATTGTACTTGTACGTTTTTAGTATACTTTATAAAATTGATCAAAAATGAATTAAGGACTTAAAAAATTATTACCAAGATTGCCAACATGCTTTTGTTTACATCCTCTTGACGAATCCACTTTGACAGGAAGCCCTTATGCAGCTATTGTATTGATTCTTGTTTGTTAGAAGGGTTTTGGTTTTTTGAAAATGATCTGTTGGTGAAGTTTGTGATCTAGCATATTCAATTTTGGAATCTAACAATCATCTTGGTGCAAACTTTTCAAAACTTCAGTAACGTTATTTGCAATAAGATAGGCTTTCAGTCACATCAACTCAAATTCCTTAACTGTTCTCACAATCTTATCTTGCTTGTACTGATCTTCCCGTGGATTCTCTTCCATCATAACTGTTTTCGCTATACTTTATTATGTAAATACCACCCCTTAAAGATAATTTTCCTTTTTTGCCTAAACCTAACCTGTATAACATTCTAATACATTAAGATATAAACTTATCTCTAAGGATGTATATGGCAGGAACGTAGGAAACGCACCAAGGCACAAGGCTACAAAGGAACAATGGAGTTATTATAATATAACTGCCATACATTGTAGCATAGATATATATGTAGTAATAAAAACTACGTTAAGCATTAAATGTTTTGTTTTTTCATGACTCCCACTTTGGGAGATGCTCGAGTGCGTATTTTAGCCACAGATGTAATTCTTCATTATAACCTTATAAGGATTAAAAGACGATATGCTGCAAGAATGAATTCCTGCGTCCGTTAAGCTATTATAAGGGAACATATGGATAATTCGATTTTAAATTGAACGGAAATTGACTTTGGAACGTCAGGGGTACAGCGCAAGAGGTACTATTACTCAGGTTCAATTTAACATGTCAAAACAAATGTGCATGCAACTACTATAAATAGACCACGTTCAAGGCAAATTACTAATTTACCGTTACGGTACTGCAGAGCGTTAAGTTTATTTTCCTTTTGCTTCAACTAACCTACAGCGCAAATGCACCTTTTCCATATCGTACCTTCGGTGGGTTTTGTCAGCTGCTTAACGGTACTCGTAGTAAGACACTTCGGCCTCGCCCGAGTGGCTTTTAACTTTTAAGCGTTTTTATGCGTGACATTACGTAACCAAATTCCGGGGAAAGTTGCGAATGGGCTTAAGGTTAAACAAGAAAACTTGAAATTTTAGTACACTTTACGCGATTTTGCAGTTTCTTTGTGGCGATCTGACACCTTGAACAGAACTCGAAGTCGGCTGAATTAGGACTTACCACGTCTTTTTAGTACTTTAGCCTCATTCCAGATACTTCCTATAGGGAAGTTGCAAATGGCATTCGGTTGCCATCGATATTTCGCTTTCTAAATATAAATTATTACGATAACTTTCCACAAAAAGGAGAACTAATGTTTCCTTGATTGTTTAGAGTAAAGGCAGTTTAGTTGAATCAATAAACTGCTATAATTAACTGGTTTTCATCCGGGTTTTTATTGAGCAATAGCGCGTTTAATACTTTAATTATAGCTTTTATTACTACACCAATTATGTGCGAAACAAATACAAATTCTTTTGCTTAATGATCTTTAACGTTATTGTTCTGATCATTTCTCAACACTATAATTTTCAATAAAAGTTTGATACCAGACTTTTTTCTTGTGGTAATAACCCGCTAGTTGAGTTTTCGCGGTTACCACAAATACAATTCGATCTCGTTTGCAAAAATAACGTTTTTCGAGATATAAACTAATCAACTGCATGCCAATGTTTAGATACTGCCAAGAGCTGCCTCCGAAGTTTGAAACTATTTTCGAAGAAGTCTCCATGTTGGTGATACATCTTCTTTACGTTTTCTTCGTATAAATTGTTTTTCATTATAGTGCAATGCTCGCTTTAGTTCATTTGATATGGTCTTCGGCTCTGCTAGTTTTGATTTTGGAAAAGTATGTACTTGAACAAACTTCATATGTTCACTACTCAGAGGTATTCTCGTTTCGTTTATGCAATTTACTGTGCATTTGTAGGGTATCCTGTAGATGCTATATTTCGACTATATTTGAGCCCCTTCTTTAGGTTTGCCGAGAATATATCTAAGAATATTGCTAGTTTTAAAGATAGTGTCGATTCAATATTTCTCCTTTGTATTTAAATGCTTGGAAACACTTTTAATGCATCGAAATATACAAATACGAAGAGCTTGTAAAATACGAATTTTGTTAACCCCTCACGTAGTAACTTGAAATTTAAATAAGACGCCTTAATACATTTGAAGTGGATCACTTAAAGAAACTAGTTTCGACGACTTTTTCATAACAAAATTTAGTATGCATCTTACTAACAAGCGAGTTAACTAGGTATTGTTTTAAAAGTATCAAGTCGCCATACGTCATTTTTAAGTAAAGGAACTTGAATATTTGGCTTGTTTAGTGTTGTTAGATAAAAATTTATTAATTAGTAATTATTACTGCTTTAAACAATGCTACTACGTCGATTATTCTTTCCTACAAGTTATGCATTGTTGATTTATCGTGTACTTATTATCAATGATATGACTTAAAAATTACATGTGGCTAGTTAACATTTCTAAAACAATAGTTAACTCGATTACTAGCCAATACAAACTACATTTTACTATGAAAAGCTTAGAAAAATGTTGTAGAAACTAGCTTCTTTAGGTGATCCACATCAAATAAACGCCGGTGTACTTGCCCTGTTTGTCCCGTTAGCTAGCTCAACTCATCTGCTGTTCTGAGGCTAAAACTATCTTACAAAATGTACAAGAGAATCCAATTTGCTTACACAATCTATTGACTTCAAACTACATATAAAAACAAAACAAACTCAAAGAAAACTAGGATTAACTTCTAAAAGCCCTACGTGCGAGGTAGCTGCAGCTACTCGCATGTAGGTACACAACATACTTGCAACAATATCAAAAATTGTGTTAAAATAATTGTCTTTTAAAAACGCAAATGTCTAAATGTCTTGAAAGACGGTCCTGTCCTAAAGCCAACCCTGGTCGCGCTTGTATACACGAGAACCGGGAGCGATTTGCACACATAAACACATTCTTTCGCGCTCGCAAAGCTTCTCACATTTGAACACAAACCTTTCATGTATCGAATTCCAATCCTTGAAGTTGCAGTGGATTGGGTCATCCAAACTTTAAATGGGTTAATGCTTAGAAAACTACCATACCCGTTGCTGACAAGCCCCTCAAGGAGTGCTGAAATTGCGTCTCCTAAAATGGACGCCTCGAAAACACTTGATGCTTCCCAAATTTGTAGGCTCACATAATATACAGTGAGAATGCTTGGCTTGTAAACGCTTGTTTGCTGCACTTTTAACTTGTACGCAGCAATTATTTACTTGCTGCAGGCTTCTAGCCGCTTTTTTAACTCGACTTTGGGAAATTTTCGCACAACGCACTATTGGAGTCGCAGATATGTGCAGTTCCCAGCTGGAACTGGCTTACCACTAACTCTTCTTCGTGAAATCTGTGAGTTTAAAATCTTCGCATCCCGAACGTGCGTTTCTCGCTGCACACGCTAAATTAACCTCACAATTTGTTCACAGTACAGCACAGGGTCGGCTCTATGAATATTTATTTAATTACATTAAATACACTGGTTAAATATAATTTACAATAATAAATTATAGAAAATAAAAGTTGGCTCTATCTTTTAGATATGAAAATAAGCACCACACGTGAGGGATGCCAAGACCCGTTGCACTTGTTCTGTGGGTTAATATAGAACCAGTTTTTTTGGATTTGCCCGAGTAACTATGGTTTCGTACCATATCTAAAAGTGTATCTTCTTATTACGTAGGCTGTCTTCTTTGGAACAAATTAGCTTTGTTCTATCATAGGGATTTTGTAACACTTTTTCTAATTCTTGCATAGCAGTGTAAAGTGAAATGTAAATAACGTTGTTTGTTGCTTTTCCTAAAGTTCCAGATGTAGGGATTCCTTCTTCATGTTTGTTACTAGAATATCCAGAAACAGCAATTGGACATTCTCTTTAATTTGCATGATAAATTTAACAGATTCAGCAATTCCATTTAGATGCTGAGCGAATATGCCTAGGCAGTGTCTGTTCAAGTTATAAATGCTTCAAAATTTGGTTGAAATTCATAAATTGGCATGGCTTTCCAAACCACATAAACGTTGCTTGCACAGGGCTATAAAGGTGAATCCATTACCCTATCAAATTCTTACGTGAAGAATTCTTTTTACTTTCCTCGTCTAAAAGACAAAGAAAGTATTGTAATCGCGAAAAAATCACCTTTAGGGATTGTTGCGGATATTCACGTTTCAGGGTCCCTTTATGACGAAAACGAGTTTTCTGTCTGACTGTTGCCGGTACAACTCAAAACCTATTTGCGAGGAAGATACTATTTTGCATGCAGATTATATATCTACCTGGCATAAAACCGAGAAAATTACGAACAATATATAGACGGTGAGCACCCTAAAAAATAAATGTTTGTTTATTGTTGCTTTAACTGAGAAATAGATACGAGTTGCAATTTGAACATACCTCAAGCTTTACCCTTGACAAAAATGGGAACCAACAGATACACAATAAATGTTCTAAAAAATAAAACCTGCGTTAACAATAAATACCTTCCATTTAAGGCAGCAGCATCTTACCGATCGGAGGCGTCATGGGTGGCAGAGGCAGCGAACGCGTACCAAGCGCAGAGCATTGAAATGCATTCGCTGGCTCTTTCACAGGCGTTCGAATCCCATCGCAGGTATTTTTTTTTACTTGAAATTAATTTAATGCGCGTTGCCAAGTGTGTCCTTTTATTGTTTCAGTATTATTACGAAGGTGAAGATATTTTTACCCGTTTTTTCCTTAGATTTTTAGAGTATATTGATTTTAGGCAAAGTATAAGAAGTTCTATGTTTCCATCATTTAAGGTTTTTCAATTTCGTTTACAGGCACACTGGTAAACTGACCACATGAAAGCTCACAATTAAATGATTGAATGTTATGACCATTTTTATAATTAATTCTATGACATGCGAAGAATTTTTATAAATGAAGAGTTTTTCCCTTGCACCTACAAGGAGTTACACTACATTTTTATTTTCTAACTGGTATAGACCCACTGTAGACATTTCTTCTTAGTGAGTGCAGGAGCATTATTATAGCCGCTAAACTTCGCATGCTGATATGTTTTAATGTGACTAGAACGCTTACAAATGGTCTGATACTAAAGAAATCCCTGGGAATAAACTTTCATTGCCACTACTTTAATAAAGTAATTTCAGATAATCACGTTGGAATTTAGAACAACTAATGAGTGTGAAGAAACAGTTCTAGCACAGCATAAAGATCTTTATGCTGTGGTTCTAGTAACATAGTTGTAAATTTCAGTGTATTTATTTGGTGTTATTCGTGACACTCACATTTCTGCATTTCGAATGTGAGTATTAAATGGAAGCTATCAATTATCAACAGTCGAAAATGTTGTACAGGTCAAAAATGAGCGAAGTAGATCGCCATTAACCCAAGTTTAGTTGCAAAGTATAAAAGAACTTAGAATTTAACACTGTTGCATTATTTCCACAGATAATAAAAGGCTGCAAGCAGTGATCGGAAATGATATTGTTTGGGTGATAATAATAGTAAAAACAGTCGTTTGGTTTTGACAGCAAATGTCTCTGGAAAACAAAATAAAATTCAAAAAATCTCAAGTTTATTGTTAAATGCTGCAGGCTTTACTAAATAAGGTATTTAAGATATCTTATACGTTGGAATTCTCAAAATACCTAATATGTTGTCATCTTGAAAACTCCTTACAATTTCGATTCTCTGTATAAAGATATCAAGAAATTGACACACATTCCTGATAAAAACGACAGTTTAAATATTACAATATCTTCGAAAACTCTCTAGTTTAAATTTGCAAAAATACCCAAGAATTAATGTTTATTACTGTGTTTATGGGCCTATCTAATTTCTAGTATGTCAAGTATTTCCTAGAATAAACGCTTTACACTTGATTAATTACTACAATTACGTTTCCGATAATTCGTATGTTCCCAAAAACACGCAAATGTTTCACCAATTACTGCTACTCTTTCAATACTTTTATTGGGAGAGTACTTAATTGTCGCTTTCTATATAAAGCATTTATATTAGTTACGTTCACTACATTCTTTAAATACCTATATTAACGAAATTGTCAAATTCGGTAGCGCACAGATAAGTACCGAAAACTAGTGGAAGTCGTAATTATTTCAGCATGAGTGACAAGGTAATCACTTGTCTTTAAAAACAGTTTATAGTAATATAATTGCTTATTGTGCAGGTTTGAAATAATGGAGTTTCAGGTATTTACCAGCATTTATACCTAATGTCCGCGATACGTATATTCGCACTTTCTCGTCATTTGTTCTTGCTTCCTCGTGCGATTTCTGAATTAAGATTTGCATTAGTTAGACCATACTGATTTTTGATAAAAATTGAGGGAATAGCATGAAATAACATTGAAAAGCATCTACCATATAATCTCAGATTAGGTCTGAATTTGAACTAGCGATCGTCCTTGTTGTAACTTGTCAACGTTAGAATCTCTTCTTTCCTTTCTAATTAAATGTGTTTTATAGTATTTTCCAGATATAGACAGTACTTTTGCTTTTGACAAATACGAGATACTACCTTTGGGAAATGAAAAGTACTGGAATTAACTTTACTTATTTTAGTTTATTATGTTAAAATGGGATAGTCTTACGTTGAACAATACAAGTATATAGCAACTATCTGAGAGATCCTTAAATAAAAACTGTGTCTACTTGTGTTTGACTCTCACAGTTCACCACAAATATTCTTCATCATAACAAACCTTTGGGGTTTTGCCGGTTTTTGCCTGCATCTCAAAAAAATCACATAGTGAAATGTGTAAAACAGTTATTTGTGTACCTAGGTACAAATGTTCACTTTTTATTACGAATGTTGAATTTAGATGGGGCTAAGGATAAGGGATAAAAAGGAACTTCAGTACTTACATTATTATATAGGTTCTCTAGCAAGGGGCACTTTATGTTTTTTACATCGAGAAATCGTACAATGAAATGGTTTAAACCAACATTTGTAGGTTATGTTGGCGTCGGTTGACATTCACCTCTGACCCCGAAAACTTAAAAATCGCGAAACAATCAATTACGTCACTGCCTATTTCTAGTATTTTAAAGATTATGATATAACGTATACCAAAAAGTAGTTAGTAATCTCTTACATTAGAGGTGTTTTTAAGACAATCAGAAATCTATAAATTACCACTCGATATTTTGGTATCACTTCGAGAAATCAGTGAGATTTTATGGGGTTTCTTCTGTATCCACGTTTTGAATCATGATTAGTTGTAAATAAAAGAAGATGAAAGTCAATTGCCTTTAAATTCTTCCAGATGAAAGTGGCTCTTCAAGGACTTTAGGTATCCCTCTGATCAAAAATGGGAGTTGTTTGATAAGTGAGAGAAAGGAGGGATGGAGAATCAAAGAAAGACCATGAAGAGTTTACTATTGCCCTGATATTGGCTTCAGAGACCATATTCTGTTCACTCATCAAAGATTTAATAAAGAAGAGCTCCTATAAAAAGACATAGTATCGGCTATATGTAATAGTGTTCAGATACATTTGAAGTATTCAAGTGAAACCAATGTAGATACTTTGGAGTTTTCTTTATCTTCGTTTGAATGAACACGAATATTGAATTATGATCAGATAAACCACTTCCAGGCAGAGAAAGAAACGAAACAACCAGAGGTGAATGTAAAAGCGGGCAGCACGTAGACATATGAGATAGAAAAAGACTTAAGATATAGGAAGGACACGTACTAAGTATGGACAATGATCTAATTGGGAAGATACGTATAAATAGAACCTCACATGGATTCCGACCACCAGGTAGGCCATCGAAACGATGGCGAGATGATTACACGTGCTAACTACAAGAAGTTGGTCAAATTGAATTATTAGAAGAACAAATGAAACCGGAACGCCCGGGCCGGGAGTCGAACTCTCACCCGAACGTTCCGTGTTTTCACAGACATGTCTAATGAACAATAAATATAAATGGTACAAAAAGTTTACAACAGTTGAGATCTTTTTATAATCGTTTCATCAAACAGTTATTGCTATTATAGAGTTGATGTATATTTAGAAACTGAAATAAAGCCGTCAAATACTAGCGTAATTGTTTAATATTGGGCAAAACTTTATCAGAATAATCAACTAATAAGACGAAAAGAATAAGCCCTAGAGTGAAATCATATCCACATATCTCAAAATATTTTGTTTATGATTTTTTTTAATCGCTTATTACTTCACCTTGAGAGAAAAGCCCAAATATATGTGACATTCGTGTTCACTGCTTTGTTTATTTTATGTTTTTTAATTTACATGCTTGAAAAATATTTTCGTGCCTTTTTCAATTCACAAAATAGTTCATCAATGAGGACTTTGTCCTGTCTGTATGTTTTATCACGTCTAACTAAAGGAGCTTTCTGTATAGGTCTATTTTCATGAAGAAAACAGTCATAAACCGTACTAATTAACTTCCATATAAATTAATCCATACTTGTAAATGTACTCTAAATTTTATTGGAAGTTGCTTGTATTAATAATTTACTGCGCATAGAAGCATAAGATCAAGATTTCTCAGTCTTACTACCGGTTACGTTGCAGATTACTCTGCAGTGCAAAAAATGGCTATCGCAATTGTGGTTTTTAATTCGTGCAGAATTAATGCAAATTTACTCTAGGTTGCCTGCTGCATTAGCCGATTAGATTAGTTAATCTGATGCGCTCTAATGCACTTTCGCATTAATCCTCTGGGAGCAGATGGTATAGCTTGTGATTTTGAATGGATTTTTTTAAATATTTATTTTCAAGTGGCAGATGATCTTGAATAAAGTTTTTGAAGTAGCATGTACTATTTAGAAATATATATTTGTACCACAGTTGGCAGTTGCAATTTTCGGAGCTATACAGTGTAATTCAGAGCTATTGACTCATATGATTGCAACTGAATGATAATCACCCATATTTTTTTGAAGGTTGATGTCATATCTATACTATTTGAATTTAAGCAGAAGTTAAATAAGATATTGAATAAGTAGAAAATTGTATATACATCCAATTTTTAAAGTAAATACTACAAGTACTTTGTACTACTTAAAAAATATCTAGAATCATTGCTGATAAGCATACTGCAATTAATCACTGAAACATGTTTTCTAAGAAAAAAGATTGTTTAGCCGAAAACTCTAGTGTGACGAAATAACTTTTTAAATGAGCAAGTTTTGTAGATTATAATGATCCGATTGTTATAATTGTTGTTTTGAATTTTACCTTTTTGAGGTTGTCAAATTTAGATGCAAACGTTTCTTTATTTTTTCAATGAGTAGTACTAACATTATGCTTAATTTTTTATAACCCAAATGGTAAATAATAAGAAAGTTTTTAAAACTTATAGTACCTTTTTGATTTTTATTTACAAATCTATAAAAATCTTACACATAAAACAACATCTTAATTAGGTGGGTTTTTAGAAATGTTACGTTCAAAAATTGATGATAGAACTGACAAGTTTTAGTGATATTTATCACAGTATACTTTCATATAAATAGCGTATACTGAAATCAAAATTATTGGCAATATTCAATATATTCATCTATATCTCAAAGTGTTTTTATATTTAAAAAATCTAGTAACTTTCTCCTTATCTTGGTAAGTTCTGGATACTGGAATACGATAAGAAAATAACACATTATATCATCAAACTATATAATATTTTCATTGTAAGTAACATAGGTATATTGGGGTGTATAGACATTTATTTATATCGATCTTGGAAAAGTCTAAATTCGTTTCCGAAATGTGAACATAAGTATTTCCGTAAAAAACAGACCATGAAGACTCAAAATTTGTAATTTAAATACTAAAAACGGGCAGAATAAGATAATAATTGTTTGGCAGCAAATAAATAACAATATTGGAAATTGGCATTTAAAATGTGTTACTCAAAAATCTAGAATTCAGATCAAGTTCTGAAAAAGTGTAAATAAATAAGAATGTCAAACTTTCAAAGTGCGAAGTCATAACTCACTGTTCTCTTCAGCAATGTTAAAACATTAAGCTTAGCACTGGAATACCAATAGTTATGCATCCTTTATCACCTTTTACCGTCATATTGTAATGAGTTTACGCATGTGAATAACAAAATTACATACATTTTGAGATAAAACGCTAATAGTAATAAAATAACACTCTTTCTGAGGAAGTTATGAGATCCACATTGGTAACACAGTCTGCCTGGTAATTTAAAAAAAAATGTAGTAAAGAAAACTAAACGAGTTCCTGCTATCAATTTGATTGCTTAAAGCTGTACATGTCTGTTTAGTTTTACAATTTAAGAGAATGCTTAGAACAGTGTAATGATAATGAGTTTTTCCTTAAAGGTTAAAAATACTAAATTATACTAATGCAAAGCAGTTTTCCTCTATAACATTTTAATGGATCGACATACTTTGGCATTTTTGCACAGGTTACTCTGCACCAGTTTGCATTTTATGCATATTTATGAGCAAAATTGTGTCATCCAGTACAGTGTCTGTTTTATTTGCAGCCGGAGTCCTTTAGAAAGTTAATAAAGCGTCGCCTACCAGCAAGTGGGAATTGCAAGGATGTTTCCGTAGTTAAGCAGGAATCATGCTTCATTAGTCTCCGTTTGCAATAGAACCATTATTACGCACTGAAAATCGTCCCGTTTGAGACCGGAAGCCCAACGTACTGTATATGTGGTAATTCCGTTTGCTGCCAAGGTTGATACACACTTAATGACCCGCTCTTTTAAGTTTGGGCATCCAAGCTCTTAGTGGAAATTTTCATTTCACAGACTTTTTTACCAGCAACATGCAGTAATATTTGTACCATTTTTAACTAACGTCTGAGGAAAAGTACATCATCGTTTTGTTCAGGCAATAGGTTGAGAAAATAGGTTTAGTGTCGATAAAAATATTAGAAAGCGTAACAGAGGGAAAGAGATAAAGAGACAGAAACAGTTAAATAGAAAAAAAAATTGTTTCCTACTACTTTTGTTTTTTAGGTACAAGTACAAAGCTTATAAAGTTTGGCAAAATATGTTTTCCCCCTCACTATTCTGGAATTATTATATTTATTGCAGAAGAACGTAAATAGAGTAAAGCTGTAGGCCACAACACCTTTAACCATATTTTTTTTCTATTTACTTTTATAAATAAAGGCCGTATGAAGTTTTCCTCCGGATCTTGTATAACAAATAATTGTAGTGTGTGGACCAAATGACAATTCTAAACCATATATAACACCTAACGACGAAACTGTAAATCAAATAATTGTTTAATACCAAGTGGTCTTGCAATAAGTATAAAAGATGAAAGAGAAACTACCAAGGTTGAAGCAATGGTGAAACCAGGAAGAAGTATAATATGGTGAAAAAATGTAACAAGAGGAAATAAAACAACAGTTTGACAGAGAAATTGAAGATAAACTACAAGAATAAAGAGCAATATGTGGAATAGAAGAGAGGTGGCATTACATTTAAAAGAGTATACAAGAGGTAGCCGAAGAACTTATTCCACTAAAATAAGGAAAAGGTCGCCAGGAAAATTTAAAATGAGGAAGAATAATGTTTAATTTGACGACAGCTATTGGAATGGGTAATCAAGCTAGGTAGAGAGGTTAGATAATGAAACTGGATGAAGCAAACAAAACTACGTGAAGAAACAGAAAATAAGAGAAGCTAAGAGAATATCTGGATAAAAAACAATGTATACTAAATAATTAACCGGATAGCAGAGAATTTCAGAAATAAAGGCGTCAGAAACGTTTACCAAAAAGTAAAAGTAGAGAAACGAATACATGGTAAAACGATATACCGTAAATGTAAGAATGAACGGTTAGTAGAAGGAACAGACGGAAAGCTAACAAGATAGGCAGATGATTTTGGAGAGATGTTGAACGATGGACATGAATAGCGGAACATGGAAACTGAAATAAATTACGGGAGTCAGGAAAAAAAAGATGACGATATACAAAGTGATGAAGAGATAGCAGATATATTAAAACTGAAAAATAACAAACACGGCGGTAGAAAGGTAATAATTATAATAACTAAATTCTATCAAAGGCACGTTTTTAGCGTCTCAACCGACACCCCATTTAAACGCATTTCTTTTTCTCTAGGGCGTAGCAGCAGGTCCTTAATAAAACAGTACGAGTATGGCACTGTGTTTTCGATAACTTGAAAATCTCACAAAGAACTGTATCCGGGATCTGGTTTTAACTTTAAGCCGCTCCGAGGGAATCTTACACATAAACTGTGCGCTTAAAAATTCGGCAATCCGGAAGGATTCGTTGTGGATGCTCACGTACTGCTTAGTGCGAAAAATGTTTAATCCGCCCAACAGGGAAAACCTCATAAACCAGTAGGGCGATACAACGATACGATAGTTTCTCGAAGAACACTTACAGCGTCAGTTGCATTTTTCTCCTTGAAGCGACTATATGAGACATGTCAGTTCATTAAAATAGTTGGGCAAGATTGTTCGAGGCCAGAATACGGGAACTTACGCGTTTCAACATGATTTCATTTCGGCAGAAAAATTGCAAAACTCGCTCCTAAAAACGTTAACAAGAAACCTCAAACTGAACACAGCAGCGACATTTATCCAAGAGCGACAGAAATGTATTGCACATGGGGTGCGCGTTACACGCACATCATAAATCTACTCGGGAAAGCTTCAAAACGACGAAGAGGTAGTCCAAGGAAGAAATGATTAGCTGCAATAGGGACAGATTTGAAACTACTAGGGGTGCAAAATTGGAAAACAGTAACAGCCAGCAGAGAGAAATGGAAAACATCGTTAAAGCTATGGGCCGACATGATATTGAGAAATGGAAATATTATTACCCCTTAAATATTGTAAGCCATCCCTGCCGATATTCAAAAACTTCTACGAGAAACATTTAAGTATTTATCAAATTCTGAGCGATTTCTAGAAATCAAACGCTGATACTTCGAAGCTCCTGTAATTAGCTTGTAGAATTTCAACTGGCTGTACTTATAGCTTTCGCCTGTAGCATTGCATCTAATTGTGAATTAGGAGAGTTGTTGCAATCAATTATTGTTGTACTTAATTACTGCTCTTAATATAATTCTATTCGTATTACATTTGGTTTGATGTATGACTAAGGCAAGTAATTTATATGATCTTTCTGAGTCTGTTTAAAGTCGTAGCGAATTTTAATGAGTGTAAAGGTTCTACTAAGTTAATACACATTTATGTTATTGAAAGACTTTTTGGTGCCCCTGGTAATTTGAGCACTATTAATTTAGAAAAAACCGCAGCCCGTCTTCACTGCAGCTGGTCGGCCCTCTGATATGTTCATTTTACCTGACCGTTTGTTTAGTATGTTTTGAAGCTGGTTTTTAGTGTTTGAGTGTGATTTGTTTCTGGTTTGAGTTTAATTTGCTGCCGTTCGGGGCAAACCCAAAATGGAAAGTTCGCACAATAAAACAAATTGCAGTATTTTATTTCTCATAAATCAATTGTTTTTCAAAGACCATCTGTTTAGTCTGGCATATAACAATTCAACTGAATATAGTCACCAATAAAATCGATTCAAACACATGCATTTTTAGAATCTACTTGTATAGCAATTAAATCTAACAAAATTAAAACCTTTCGGTGTTGAATAGCTCTGCATTATATAAAAACAACAATCTACATAAATGAGTAGCATGCAAGTACGATAGATTTAAGGAGCATATCAATTGCGAATCACTTCTTATGCAAGTTCGTATTGATTCTTTTCCGTCAAGCGAAGCCATGGTAAATCGTTGTTTGTATTTAAGGGTTGATGATACAAACACGACAGCAGTCAGTAGGGTTCGTATTGCATGTACTAAAGCAAGGGCGCACAATTATTTCTGACGGAGGGCCGGATCGAATATTGTAAAAGATTTGCAGGGCAGTTTTTTTCGCAAATTGCCATAGATATACAAATTGTAGAATATTGACCAATTTAAATCTCTTAACTTTTTCCGACAATTCTAATTATTAAAAGTTAAATGCTAAAAGAAGAAAAGTGCAATTTTGGAAACCCTTATTGGCGCCGAAAGTTTTGTGATAATTTTGTAGACTAGTTAAAAGCTTCTAAAGAACAGAAAAATGTTAATAAATTATTTAATATTATTGTACAGTTTACACATTAACAACCGTTTGACGTGTAATTTATGGTATCGACTGAAAACCGAAAAACGTTACAAAGGATGAGTAATTAAAGGACTAGCAAAATGATACCTAAAAATCCTTAGTATGGTTTTTCTTTTTTGAGTTATATTAAAAAACAATAGATTTCTAATTCTATTTTTTTCTGGCGTTAGTATTAAAGTTGGAGCGAAATTGACAAAGCTTCCTTATAGAAACTTTTAATAGACTTAAATATTACGCCACATCATCATTTTTTAAATACGGATTTTATCTTCTGATTTAAAATGTTAGAAGCCTTTTATATTCAACAATGTACCACACATTATGGTTTAATTACGTTTTGAGTATTTCTTGGCCATCATCAAGACATGTTTGTTTACCTGTGTCGTAGAGCATTACATACATTGTTTCAGCTGTAATTTAAATGAGAAAGTAATGAGCCACACTAGATGTTTTAATTCTTAATAATCACGTATGGTCTTGGAATACAAATCATTTTCAATAGTAATTAAAGACTTGAAGCATAATTAAACCATAATGTGTGGTGCATTTTTGAATTCAGAATAAAAATGGTTTCTAAAATTTGACATAAGAAAATAAGGACCGTATTTGAAAAATGTCTGTTACAAAATTTTATAAAGTTTTATCAGCTTCACTCAAAAAAAATAGAATTAAAAATTCAAAATTTCGGTTTTTTGAAGATAACTAAAAAACGAGAAACCATACCAAGGATTTCTAGATATCATTTTGTTAGGTCTTTAATTACGCAACTTTTTTCTTCTTTAATTAAATTTGTATCTTTCACTATTAATGAGATCCCTATACCCTCCCCCCCCCCCCCTCTTATCTTGGACACACTGTATACGAGATGAGATTTTTCGATTCGATGAATGGTCTAAAAATATAGCTATATTTTGATATTATATTGTCGTGATAGCTCCACGTTGTGCTAGTTAGTCATTTATTATGCAACGGCTCAATGCTTGAGATGCATATCTTATTTAGTATTAGCCCTACTATTTCTTTTCAAATCGATTATTTTCAATTTTACTTTTTAACTAAGTATTACAATTGAGACTCTCAGAGTGGTCGCCAATCTAGTTATATATTAGTTGAAATTCAAATTTTATTATAGTTTTTGATTACTGAATGACATTAACTTGACTTAGCTTGACTTCTAAACTTAATCAAACCAAGAATTGACTAATATTCTTTCTAATAACATATCCTTTAATCAATTCACTCAAGTAAGTACTGTATTCTGTTTATTTCACTCTTTCTTTTATTGTCTGTTATTCAAAATGCTTTTATATGAATAATTAAAACAAACCTGAACACTCCTCAAGCTTTCACTGCAAGTATCCAAAACTACAGCTCCCAATGTCCACAGCACCCGATGTTCACAGCCCTTCAAACAATATCCAACCTGTCAAAAACCCTGGCTGTCCGCAGAAACTGGTCCTGTTCCCTTTATCAATGTTACTGTCACCCCAACAGATTCCTGGTAAGTTTCAGTATTATAGATGATCCCAAGCTAATCTTCTTTATTCCTCAGCTCGTACTCTGTATCCAGCAACACCTACAGAACTGTCCAAATCATGCAGTTACTTCAACAACTTCCTTCTAAATGATTGACTTGTCTTCCATGTAATCACCAACCTCAGCAACGAACAATAATTATATCTTGCATGTACTAATCAATCCAAATATATTTAAATATTGTAGTCTTCTTGTTATTTGTATCTAATTAACTGTATTCCACAATCTCTTCACCGATTGTATGCTCGTATTACTTCAAAATTACCTTTTCATATATTTGCACCACGTAGATTTGTTAAAAGCCCTGCCATTTGCATATCACCAAATATTTATACAAATAAAGGCATAATTTCAAATTTTTATTGTATCAAAAAAAGTTTTTCAAAAATCTGTATACATTTTTTGTGAGTTTGTTATTCTTACTGTCTAAACAAATTTTTATATCTCTGGCAGTTACAATTATTCCTGCCCTCTTAAAACATATTAAATGTCCTAATTATTACATGCTACAATTCCTTATTATTATAGCAAGCACATTTGACAAATATAACCTTGGCTTTAACTTTATTAATATTGAACTCAACCATCAAAATTGAATACTCAATTGCTATTTAATTGTCTCAATTTTAATTTTCATGATTAATTTTGAAATTAACACCCAATCTTATTTAAACCCTCAAAATTTGATTGTATTAATCTTCCAAATTTATCATTTTTATATTTTATTTTAAAACTACCCTAAGTGTATTATAACAATATATATATTGCGAGTTGTATTACAGCTTATAACATAATTATATCATATATTATAATATAAATTATTGCCGTTTCTCGCTCCTTAAGCGCCAGTTTTTTTTGTTTGTCCAGTCTCCTCGTTTTTCCATACTTTCTATAACACCGTTGTGCCATGTCTTCCGTGGTCTTCCCTTTTTCTTTCTCTGGGTAGGTACCCACTGAAAAACTTTCTTAGGTATTATATCGCCGTCCATTCTCTGCATGTGTTCATACCACTGGAGAGCATTGGTTTCGATGTTATCCACGATGGTATTTTATACAGCCATTCTTCGTCTTATTTCTGTATTTGTAATATGCTGCAGCTTGCAAATACCACAGCTTCGTCGCCAATAATCCATTTCTGGGGCTTTTAAGTTGTTAATATTTTTATCAGTTAATTCCCATACTTCACAGCCATATGTGCATATACTTCGTAATATAGTTGTGTATATCAGTCTCTTTGTTTCTTTCCAGATTTTATCATTCCATAACACGGAGTTTAAAATGCGAATTACTTTTTTTCTTGGGCTATTTTGTTTGTGATGTCCTCGTTGCTATTTCCTACCTCGGAGAAGGTAACGCCTAAATATTTAAATTTTTTGCAACGTTTAATATGTTCATCGTCTATTTGTAGATCTCTCCCACTTTCGCCTATAGTGAGGTGCTCCGTTTTCTCCATATTAATTACAAGCCCCATTTTTTTATACTCCTCCTTTAGTTCGCGCATCATATAGCCGGAATCATCTTCATCTGCGGATATTACGACCTGATCGTCGGCGAACAATAGAGTGTATAGTAACCAGTAGATAATTACCAAATTAAATATAATGTTTTTAGCTAGTTACAAAGATTAATTAAAAATAACTGAATTGTACATTATTTAAAACTCAACATGTTCTACTGGAACGGTATCTGATTTTGTGGGTCGAGCTGCAACCCACTACTTTACGCGTGTTGCGGGCTCCTACGGACAGTCGCACGCCGATTCTTCGGGAAATGAGCTGCGTAGATCTTTTGTATCGTCCGATGGTACGCACGTCGATTCTGTGGGAAATGATCTAAGTAGATATTTTGTTCCTTGGAACTTGACCTTTCAACCCACAGTTGTTGACAATGATTTTTAAGCTGTAACCTTCCGGTGAATTTAGCGATTTTAAGGATTACCTGAGGCCGGCGATAGTACATAAATCATGGTGCGGAGGGTGCTGGTATCTTACGAAGGCTAGGCGTCGTTCTTGGAGCGAACGCGGTGTCACATCCTGAAGATGGAATTTATTTGCCTTGAGCCGGAAAATGACGTTAACAATCCCCCGGTCAGGAATTTGCGGGCTGCGGAGTCGAACGTTGAAGTCCAGAAATTCGTCTTTTTAATTATCAAAAAGGGGTCCTGCAGATGAGTTTTTGAAGGGCCGCTACAGGGCTCTGGCCGCTCACGAATGGGGTAGAGGCTGCGATTCCTACAGTTTGAATAATTAGTAAAATGAGGTTATGAGGGGTATTTCACTTCTCGGGGCGCCGGTATTTGCGTTTAAAAATTAGGCGGTCCAAAATGGCTTTTGAGCAGTTAGCCCTGTAAGACAGTACAGCGTATTAAGTCAGGGTTAAAGCCTGAGGGATTCGATTTTCCAAGAAAGTTTATCAATCAATGAAAAATCGAATTCTAGTGGGTTTACTCTTACGGAAAATTTCAACTTCTCGGGCTGACAGTACAACACGTCATCTCCCTTGAAGCCTGGTCTGGTAAGGGTTGGATGCCGACTCCGTTAGACAGTTCAGCGTGTGAGACCGGAGCGCCCATGTAGAAAAGGAGGTGATTAGGATCAGGACTGGACAGGATAGGTAATCTCAAGTCGGAATAATCTCAAGTTGTTGGAACTGGTAATGCAATCTCCTTTTATACCTTTTCTGCCGCGTTATCGGAGTACTTGGCTTAGCTTCTACTGGAGTTTGGAACGACGCTATCGGTTCTTCAGCGCAACTTTGCGCACAGCAGATATGATTTTCTTATCGCCAGTTCACAAGTCGAAATGATGTAGTGCTTGATTAGGCGATGTATCAAATTTAAATACATTTTATGTAACTGAGACATTTGGTGACTATAATGACTGCTTCATTAAAAGAATATTGAGTCATAGATTTAAGTACCAGGAAGTTCACATTGTGTTTGATCGGTAACTCTCTCAATCTGTAAAAGCTCGAACTAGGAAGAAAAAAGCCAAGGGTTTCGCTCCAGTACTCAGAAACATCACTGACTGTAGCGTGCCGTTGTCAAAAACCTGGAGTAGCTTTTTATTCCTCTCAGAGAACAAAGCTGATCTGTGCAGATTCTTGTGTTATAGAATCCTAGAGATGGCTTTGGTAATCTTGAGGTGGTGCTCTCAGGATGATTCAAGAAGGAATCACACGCTCAATCTACCGATCCAACTCGCAATGTTGATTGCCTGAGAGCGTCACACGACAAAGCTGATACCCGTATGATTCTTCATGCTGTTCACAGTACAGCTGACGATATCGTTGTGATTACCAGAGACACTGATGTTATGCTTCTTCTTGCTCACCACTTTCTCAAAATGAAGTGCTCTCATATGTGGGTTATGATTATGAGTGGCACTGCACGAGACATAAAATATATTCCAGTGCATGACATTTGCAAGAAGCTTACATCTAAGCAGGTCACTCATCTGCTGGCTTTCCGTGCAATCACTGGTTGTGACTCGATGTCCAAACTTGGATCCATAACGAAGGTAGGCGCCTGGAAGGTCTTCTGTGGCGAAAACTGCAAGCTTCTGAGGGGACTTTGACGCTGGAAACTTGGTGAGGACGTTCTCAAGAACGTAGAAGCGTTTGTCGTGAAGTTGTAAGTATAAGGTACGTAGAAATAGGTTTTCAAATTGAGTTCACGCTATCCAATGAAAAAATAATACAAACACTCTAATTGTCCATACAGGTTGATCCTGGAGTTGCATGTGCAGATAATGCCCGCAGTATTTTATTTGGAGCTGTGAGCTCGAATCCCTCCCACCTACAACGAATGCACTTCGGCTTCACATCAAAAGGTGCACTACCAAGTAAGTTGACTTGCAACACATCACAACAAAAACACAAAAGACTATCAAAACGTTAGGCAGGTAGGTGTTTGGGACAATGCTCACCTTCCCAAGCCACTTCTTCCATTGCTTGGAGACTGCGGTTGGACCATTGACGGAGAGCAAGTTGTTCCACGTTTCATGACGCTAGATCCCATAACGAATACGTCCCCAGAAGTTGTTGTTTGCGACTGTAAAGGACTTTGTAACCCAAAGAACTAGAAAGCAAAAGTCCCTTGCTTAGAACTCTGTACTCCCTGCAAACGTACCTGCCTTAATTCTGGAGACATTGGTTTATGAAAGTTTTTATTGCCAAAAAAGTTTCTTGTTTGTTTCATTTGTAGCATTCCACAGTCAGAGCTACTAAAATATAATAAATCTGAATTATAACAAAACCTAAAAGTTAGACAACTTAAAGTACTTGGGAGAAATACAGGTTGCATAATCTTCATCTAGTATTTAATTTCACACAGAAGGCTAATTTGAGAATTTTCAAATTAAAAATAAAAGAGGAAAACCGCTTCCTGTTTTGAATAAAAACAGAATGAGGCTTGATAGCGCAACAAATAAGTTAGCAGCTTATTCCCAGCTTAAAAGGATAGTAGAATATAAAATATTCTATCTGTATGGTTGTAATTAATCTAATTCTGCTTTATATTTAAGAGTAATTGTTTTTCAGGCAAATAGATTTAATTCATTCGGCAGATTCTTAATAGAAAAAACAGTTACAAATTAATTGGTAGGTACACACATTGGCGATCAGTATATATCCTATAGAGGTGTCTTGGTTTCGCTTTTTGCTTCCCCTGCTATTCTTTGCTATTTTTGAGCACGGAACGTTCAGTTGGATAAAGTCGCACGGAGTCTCGACGAAGCCTTTTTGGAGGGCCTAATTGAAATAGAAGATAATGTTAGACCATCACTAAAGAGTTCCTCACTCAAAAAATCGCTATATTAGTATGGCCATGAAATTGTTTCCTGTTAACGGAGAGTTCAACTCGATGGGCTAGGCAACAGTTCCTGACTGCATAGGATCGGCTCCTTTTTAGTTAGGTCAATCCTAAGCCGCAGGAAAATTGTATAAACTATTGAGTTCAGTCACAACCCCAAAATATGTCAAAGTTAAAAGTTTAAGATGTACCTATGAACTTTAATCGTCAATAACTTCATAATAATGTAATAAGGAGATTTAATTATCTTTTTGGTAGCAATGCATTTACAACAGTATTTGTAAATTTCAGTTAGGGTTTAATGTTATACCGCAGTTATGTGTCAAATAATGGGCGTTTCTTATACTTTAGAAATGTGAATTGAGTTATCCGATAAATCATTTAACAACCATCATTGCGAACAGAAATAGGTTAAGAGGGTATAAAGAGCTCTTTAAATTTATCTTACCTGAATGTTCAGAATGTCAGAAAAAGAAAGAAAACCTTTCTATAAAACTCATGATTAAATGAACAGTTTAAATCAAACTGATATGAACTGTAATTCAATATCTCAGTATAAAGTGTCATTTATGAACTGTTATAGTAGATCAACCTTTATTATACTAAACTCAGAATTAATCAATTAACATAACCCCTAATGTACATGAGTAGATGTATATATAAATAACAATTTAATAAAGTTGTTGGCGTCCAATACTTTTTTCTTAGTGAACCTAAAACCTTATGCGAAAGTGAAGTAAACAAAAATTCCACATTTATCATACCCGTATCGCAGCCGAGGATTGAGCTAGTCGGAGTTATGTGAGTCTTCTAAGGTAGGTTGCAATAGTTGGTACACATTTTCGAAAATATTTGAATTGAAGTTTAGTTCAAACATTGTTTCGGAGTTAATTTTTGCAATCCCAATGTTTGAAAACATATATGGAGACATGTCGCACTCGCTTTTACGTCAAAAAGGAGTATAAGGGTATCTTTGCCGCCATCTTGAAAAAACTTACCCAATGCTTTTTACAGTGTATTTTTGAATTCTTCGTGCTCAAAAGCATACAACTAGACAGTTTGAACGCGTTCCTATGTAGGGCTTTACTGCGCCGATTTCAGATTTCGGCGTTATATTGGCCGTCATCTTGGATATCTCACTTCCGGTCAGAATTTTGCTTGGGCAACCGGAATTTTTGAATTCATCAGGTTGGAAATAAGGGGAAAATATTTCTTCTTTCATTCTAGGTCGAAACCTGTTCTTCTTCACGCTCATCTTCCTTGATATTAATTATCTTCTGTTGATGTTGACATCCAACTTTGAGCCCATCCTTTTATGAGTCTCCCCGGGTCTCTCTTTCCTGTCGGTCTTCGGTTTCGCGCTATCTTAATTAACCTGTTGTTGTCGGTTCTTGTTACATGGTCATTCCACTCTCTTCTTCTGTTTTTCGCCGTTTTTACTATATCTGTTACTTTACACTCTTCTCTTATGTTTTCATTTCAAATTCTGTCTTACCTTGATTTTCCAGTTATCGCTCTAAAAGTGTTAATTTCTGATGTGCGGAGAAGTTGTTTTGTTTTACTTGTTTCTGCTCTGATTTCGGCTCAATACGTTAATACTGGCCTCACCATTGCCTTATATATTTTTACTTTGCTGTCTACATTCAAATACTTCCATGTTACGTCACGCAAGTATCCGGATATTCTCGCTCCTTTCATGACCTGCTGTTTATCCTCTCGATATGTGTTTCTGTTACTTGATACTTCTACCCCTAGGTATTTTAATTCCATTACTTGCTCCAAAATGTTTGTGTCAATTTCTAATTTGCATCGTATCGGCTCTTTTGATATAACCATACATTTGGATTTATCAGTAGAGACAGACATATTGTATTTCTTCGCTGTTATGACAATCTGTGTAAGAGTTTTTGAAGATCATTCCCCGATTGCGCTAGGATGATCGCATCGTTTGCATAGCACACACTATCGTCACGTTTTTATCTCCCATTCTGTACCCTGGTAGTTCTTTCACCTTTTTTATTATTTCATCCATCACTACATTGAACATTACTGGAGTTAAGGAATCGCCTTGCCTTATTCCGGATGCGCATTTGATTTCATTAGTATATTGACTTCCTACTTGAATTTTATTGATGGTGTTCTTGTTAACTTCCTCTATCATCCTTATTAGTTGCGACGGTAATCCCCTTTTTCTTAAGAGTGATATTACATCGTGTAGCCTTACCCTATCGCATGCCTTTATTAAGTCTACAAAACGCTGGCACGTTGTATTCGATAGCTTTCTCGACTACCTGACGTAAAATAAATACCACATCCGTTGTTGATATGTTTGTACAGATGAATCCCTGTTGTTCTTCGGTTATCTGGAAAAGACCTTTTGCTCAAAAGTAATTTGAAATGTTTCTAAAATTTCGATTTTCTGAAAACTTGACTAGACTATGAGAGGAAAGGGAATTATGTTCTAATGATTGATGACTGAGTGTCCCTAGGCACGTGCCTAGTTAGGCTAATCTGCCACTGATTGATAGAAGTTCTACGTTTCAATAGCATCCTAGTAGCCATTATTGCATTCAATTTTTTTATAGCGTAAGTACAATTAAAGATGCTGTTTACTGAACTCATATTGTTAATGCAGTGAATTTGAAAAATAGAAACAGAAAAGTTTAGAGGTTGATTATGGTGCAAATGGTAGCTCGTGTAAGAAGATAAATAGTTTTTGAGAAGGATGAAGAAATATTGAAAATCTTTTATTTTACGACATTGGAAATGCTTAAACTTTGGTCCATACTTACTTTATTTAAAAGTTGAGTACCTGTATAGGAGATTATTTTTTTCGTAGCGATCTGAACCAATCAGAAGGCTGGCTTTAGTTAAGTTATCTTGTATAATTTCGATTATACAAAATCGAGTATACTAGAGTAACTTCACCAGGCGACGCAATACATAACTTTTGTCAACTTGATATTGTTTTCATGGAGATGACTTTCAGCTAGGTTAATACAAACAAATCGAGCTGCCAATAAAATATTTATTTGTTCCTAATATTAAAATTTACTCAAAAAATAATCAAATCGAATACAATGCGTACTTCGAAAAGGTTATACGTCTTAAACTTCCTGCACAATAACAAATCGTGTCAGTTTGACAGAATAATCCTACCGCTGACGCGGTTGGACTATTTAACCTGTTAAACTGACACTCTTATTATTGTGCAACAAATTATCGACATATAACCCGATAATGTTGAAGTACTTATAGTATTACTTCTGAAAATAGCAAACATATTAAACAGGCATCTCTGATCTCTGATTCGTAGTACCGTAAATAAAAATTTAAATACCCCAATAGCTCTGATATGTATTTTGGGTTGGCTATTCTTAGAATAGGGGGCTCATATTGTTCCGTTAATCATCCTGTATATTTTTCTAATTATTTATTTGCAAAGAAGCATTAGTAATTCGATATCTACCGCTTTCTTGTTTGGAATAAACGAATTAACCAACTTTACGAATTCCATGCTCGCTCTATCGACGGTTCCTGTAAGCCGCTCCGAAATACAAACATCTTTCTGCAGCTGGCAGTATGTTGCAGTCTGCCACCTAGATGGCGCCCTATTGAAAAGAAATAAACCGCTTTGTTCAAATATCGATTTTCGTTCATTAACCTATAGCTGCCCATTTTCCTGGAAATATCTTTAAAATTTAGTAATTCGCTGTGCACCTGCTTAAACAAAATGTCCGATTTGGATACGAGCGGTCTTGGGCCCAATGAAAAGCGACTCAACATACTTTCAGTGTCGCCTGGGTCAAATTTGTCGTGGCCGACTGAGGACAGAAATTTGAATTACACAATTCCTTCAGGTAAAGCAATATTTTCCCAGTGTAAAATGCATTTTTGTGTGTCTTATTTACTTTTTCGGTGACCTCTGAGGAGTAACACATTCAGCGCGGAGGTGTTGATGTTTCTTTATTATTTACTTACTTATTTGTCACAACAAATTAGAAAGTTCTTAAGACAATCAGAAATGGAAAATATTTGGCAATTTAGGTAGGGGAGGAGACAGTGTAGTGCAGCAAATATATTAACTTCATTTATTTGCCAATATTCATTATTAACTTTACAATGATATTGTGTTCTAGTGAACCTTTTCCAGCTATGAAAAATGATTTCTATTTAGTTTTTAAAAAATTAGCTTACCCTCAAGTAATTTTAAAAACCAAAGAGTTACATAACATTTTCCAAAAATAATACGAGTAGAGAGGCGAATAATATTTCATACAAGATGGACAAAAAGAAATAGAATTAGTGCAACACAGTGTTTGTTTTCCTACAGCTGATTGAATGTTGGGTTTAGTTGATATTTCTTTTGCATGTTGTAAACACTAAACTAGAAAGTACTACCTTTTTAAATTTCTACTGTGCTAATCTATATATAGCAAAATAATATTGAGTACGCTTGTAAAAAAGTTGTTGGATTGACTCAGAATAAGAAGCAAGCAAACAAGTATAAAATATTTCTCTTTCGTAATTTTTTTAATTTATTGCCTAATTTGAAATAACTGTTACGGCACAATCTATATAAATGTTATTCAGATGAATAAAATAGCAAATAAAAAGACATTTGCTAAGGATTTTATATCTTTCATATCCATGAGCACTCAGGTAATTGATGCATAAAATATGTTGCCATTTTAAAGTATATTAATTAAATTTGCTTTATTTGGGATTTCTTTTCCTAAAGTGAGAAAAATGTAACAATATATGCTCTTTAAAGTACTATGTGCATTAAAAAATACAAACACTACTTTGAACTTCCCAACTTTAATTGGTTCCTATTACGTTTGTATCATTTTAACCAAAATATTATTTTCGTCTTATTTATGTTTTTGTAACAAATCATTTAAAAAAATTAACTGTTACAGCTAGCTAGTTTCTTTTGAAACTAACAAATGAAATCTACTTCTTATCAGACCAGAAACCAATAAACTAAAAATAAGTGCCAAATTTTAATTTTTCAATAAAAATGTCAAATTTAGTAATCGTGTCCTCAAAAGGACTGTCAACGGGTTCTTTGCCTCGTGTGCATATACACGAAGTTTTTTTATAACTGCATATTTCTGGGAACAAAAGCAACAACTAAGTTTTTTTTCTCAAAATATCAACTGAATGTTCATTACATCAATTTAGCTTTAAATGTTCCGGCTGTCATTTATGCTTGAATTTTCTCGCTAGCTTATTTTAAAACAAGAAATGTTCGTTAGTAATAGGAAATAAAGGGCTGATGTCGGTAATAATTAGGGGAAAGCTGAATTTTGGCCAGTCGTTAAACCATTCCAAGAGATATATTTTGCCAAAACTCTCCTCTCCTGTCTGTACTTTCACCTAAGTGCCCCAACCAACTGTATATTCGCAGATATTAAGAAACCGATTTATATCTCCGTAACCAATAGTCTTAATAATGTAATTATTTTAGTTTTTATCCTTATGGACTGTCCTTGAAAAATATTTTATTCTATTGTGTGCTAATGTTAACAGGTTCTTCTAAATTGCAATGAAATCTAAGAAAAACGGAATTTTTATTTCAAATTTAAATTTAAAGTAAAGTTTTATCCGTAGCTAGTTAAAAAACCTGTAAAGGGTTTTAATCATAATATCCCTTACAACTGGACGTTGTGACACTAAATAACAAAGCAAACTAAGTGCGAAAATGTCTTCACTTTCCTAATAATACTGAAACAATAAAAGGGAACACTTGGCAATGCGAATTATATCAATTTTCAAAATAAAAGAAACCATTACCGGCGTGATTCGAACTGCTGCACTTGCGAATGCGATCTAAACGTTTGGTAATATTCTGCAAACCCACAGATCACGCCTCACATCATTGCGTTGAGGTTAGTTTAAATAGAATGCCGTTATTGTTCACTCTTTTTCTGTCATTTACAACATTTACCTTGATCTGGTGGGTCCCATTTTCGCCAAGGGTAAATCTTGGGCTATGTGCCAATTATGAGTTTTATCTATTTTTCATTTAAAGCAAACATACACACAAAAATAATTTTGTAAGGTGACCACCAAAATGTTCTCGGTTTCATGCCCGCTAGACATAATCTGTATGCAAAGTATCGTCTTACTGCAACAAAATATTTTTGTAATACCGGCAACAGACAGACAATTTTCAAAATAAAAGAAACCATTACCGGCGAGATTCGAACTGCTGCACCTGCGAATGCGATCTAAACGTTTGGTAATATTCTGCAAACCCACAGATCACGCCTCACATCATTGCGTTGAGGTTAGTTTAAATAGAATGCCGTTATTGTTCACTCTTTTTCTGTCATTTACAACATATACCTTGATATGTTGGGTCCCATTTTTGCCAAGGGTAAATCTTAGGCTATGTGCCAATTATTAGTTTTATCTATTTCTCATTTAAATCAAAAATACCCACAAAAATAATTTTGTAAGGTGACCACCAAAATGTTCTCGGTTTCATGCCCGCTAGACATAATCTGTAGGCAAAGTATCGTCTTACTGCAACAAAATATTTTTGTAATACCGGCAACAGACAGACAATTTTCAAAATAAAAGAAACCATTACCGGCGAGATTCGAACTGCTGCACCTGCGAATGCGATCTAAACGTTTGGTAATATTCTGCAAACCCACAGATCACGCCTCACATCATTGCGTTGAGGTTAGTTTAAATAGAATGCCGTTATTGTTCACTCTTTTTCTGTCATTTACAACATTTACCTTGATCTGTTGGGTCCCATTTTCGCCAAGGGTAAATCTTGGGCTATGTGCCAATTATTAGTTTTATCTATTTCTCATTTAAAGCAAAAATACACACAAAAATAATTTTGTAAGGTGACCATCAAAATGTTCTCGGTTTCATGCCCGCTAGACATAATCTGTATGCAAAGTATCGTCTTACTGCAACAAAATATTTTTGTAATACCGGCAACAGACAAACAGACGGAATTGAGAAAACCTGTTTTTATCATCTACGGATCCTGTAACGGGAATATATGAAAAAATCTCGGAAGGTGATTACAATACTTGCTTCGTCTTTTAGATGAGGGAAGTAAAAATAAAAATATAAGTTACAAGTTACAGTTCAACCGAATCTTGTGTGTGTCCGACAGACCAAGTAAATAAAAAAACATATCTTGAACATTAGGGTCTCGTTCACCATTCGTATTTGATGACGTTTTTCTTCGCAACAAACTCTTCCAGCGTGAAGATTTTTCAGCCGGGCATTATAGAAGAATTTGACTTAAATGATACAGAACTAGTAATACGTGAAGGATTTCTTCTTCAGTGTGTTTTCTAGCCAAGGGGTGGCTTTTATGAAGTTATAGTGCGAAATGATCGTTTATTTGTTCTTAGAAAATATAGAAAAATACAACCATTGTTTTTGATGGATACCCCGACCACAGAATAATAATAACCAGAAGGATATCTTCTACAAAACCGCATTGATGTCAACGCCGACAACGGGTGACCTCGAACCTTTGTATTCCATGGGCTCTCCCCAAAGCCGCTACCTACACTTGCCGTTTCGGGGTAGAATTTCGGGGTAGAAACGTCTCAAGGCTATGCGGGGCCGGCGGTCAGGTAATACGAGATATCCTTCTGGTTATTATTATTCTGTGCCCCGACTATCATATAACAAAAGAAGAAGAACAAAATAGAAGAGCAACCAAAAAATCCTCATGAGACATCACTTTCGAGGAAAATACAAAATGCATGACTAGAAAAGAGGATTTCTAGGTAATAAAAGAAACAAGACAAGATTAGTAAATTCAGTAAAATTGGAAATGGAAAAAAATGGCCTGACAACGTTTGCTGTATTTATTTCTGCAAACAAAAACGTGGTAAGAATCCTTCAAACGTTGGTTATAATATTGAAACTTTGGTTGAGCAATACATGAATACTAGAAATCTACTATTATTTGCTCATGTAGTAACTGGTTGTGACCCACATCATGTTTTTTTTGTGCTCGAAAAACTCAAAGCTGAAAGCAAAGCTAAGATTTCTATTCAAAAATGTAATCTTTAAGAAGAATTGTTTACTAGTGGGGAAAAGTTATTCTTTCGTGGTATAGGATCGGTAAATAATAAAATTTCAAGGAAGCTCGCTACTTTCGCTTCACAACCCTAACTAAAAAGTCAGCATTATTAATTTATTTATTTAATTTGCACTCAGCCAACAGCCGTTAGGCCAATTATAGGCGTCGCTGTGCAGTTATGAGGACTTCCAACCCCACTAACGACTGTCATGATGTTGTTATGACCGCCGGGACCAACTTTTTTCCGTGATAGCCGTACCACGAGGCGCCGAGATATGCAGTCGTGGAACTCCCATCCAAGTTCTGACCAGAGAGAGCGTTGCTTAATTAACTCTACTGATCGAACGTGAACGCTTGTTCAAGCTACACCACACGGAACCTGATTAAATTCTGACTTGGCGAAACTTCCTCTCTCATCAAATGCCTCTCATCAAGAACTGAGAGTTATAATAATAATAATAATAATAATAATATTAATAATAATAATTTTTATTTTTCAGTGTGTGCAAAATATCTAAACATTTTAAAATACAGAAACAAAACTAAATATTCAAACAAATGTTACACACAAAAGCCTTACAAAACGCATGGAGAAACAACAATATCATAAATATATTTGTAGACAGGTAGTAGAGCTGCGCATATCACTAATTAATCATTATTTAAATTTTCAAATTCATTTAAGTTATAAAATTCTTGGTGCACGTAACCACGTTTTTAATTTCCTTTTGAAGTATGTTTTTGTTGGTGAATCTTTAATTGCGGCGGGTAATTTATTAAATAGTTTCATGCCAGAGTAATAAGGTGATTTGCGACTTTTCGTTTTTTTATAAGGTGGTAATCTTAATTGCAACCGTGAGCGTGTAGGATAGTCATGTGTATCACCCATGTATAGGCAATTTCGGTAGTTTTTAATAAATCATAAAACAGACTCTGTAAATATATAAACTAGTGGAGTGTTAATACTCCCAACTTCTTAAAAAAAAATCTACATGAGTCTCTAGGTTTTAATCCGATCATCGTTCGTACAGCTCTTTTTTGAAATTTGAATATAGTACTCGCGTCTCTGCTATTACCCCAAAATTCTATGCCATATTGCATCAGATTCTGAAACTAAGTCAAGTACACCGTTTTTGCGATATCCAGATCAACCTTACTACTTCTGATGACTGTTATCGCATACACAGCTGAACTGAGCCGGATATACGAATGTTACTGCGTCAGATTTTGTACTATTTAGAAGCAATTTATTACTTGCAAACCATTGTTGTAGCTTTTAAATTTTCTACATCTTTATCGTTTATAATTAAACTAGTGTCATCAGCATAAAGTGTAAATGAACAACTGTCTACATTGTGGGGTAAATCATTTAAATATATAATGAATAGTATTTGCAAGTTTAAACGTGATTAAGAAATAAACTCCTAGCAACATGCATGGGGATGGAAAATAAAATACGTAGAAGGGAAGAAAGCACGGAGACCTATTGCTAGTCCAATGACGTATCGTATTCTGTAGCTGGAAGTGAGGAAATGGAAAATATTGTGGATGCAAAAAAGTCAGCTTGAATTGCTTTGCAATGTTTGAGCACTGCAATAGATTGTCATGTTACAACTTACCTAATTTTCTAGAGGAGAATGACACTTCTATTGACGAGTGACTATTTATTATATGCTATGTATTTTTATATCATAAACTGTATTTAATTATAACGAATTTTTGTTTTTGAACAAGCTATGAGGATAGAAGAACATTTTCAACTCTTTTATATTTTAATAACTTGTTAATATTAGAACAAAATGAAGTAGAATGATTTTTCCTTTAGAATACAAAATACATCGTTACTATTGGTTACGGAGGTATAAAGGAATTTCTTAAATTCTGCGAATGCACTAAGAAGCACTGAGACAGAAGATCTATATAAATAAAACAATACTTGTAATCTACACAAAAAGGTTAAGAAAAGTGCTGGGTTTTGGAAAAGAAACTGTAGGGACTATAGCTTATGACACTGTTAAATAATGATATATAATACTATAAGTACCCAAAGCTATGTCGATTATTTTTGGGGTCTATTGCGATTGGTTACAAATATTGCATGCGCAATGTATATGAATGATACCACCCCAAAAATAGTCTACCTAATTTTGACTGCGAATAGTATTCGGATGACTATTTCGTGAACCAAACCCATTTTTAAAATTAAAAAGTTAAAAATAAATAGTACAGTAGCCACTAAAATTTACTTTGGTTGGTCATGAAATGCAAAATCTGACGTTTTTGTTTGTCCACTTTTGACAGATGACAGCAGAATTGATTGGTCTTTGGTATAAAACGCAAATATGGAGAAAATATTTAAGGAATCTATTTTAAGATAAAAATAGAGAAGAACTAAGACATACAGAATGTGTAGAAGAATCAGAAATTACAAAAAAGAAATTAAAAAGAGGGCACAACAAATAGATAAAAATTTGTAAATGGGTTTACACGGAACTTCCTTCGCGCGAATTTGATCAATTTGCAAATAAAAAAAATGTAGATTTCTGGGATTCGAACTCCGAGCTCCGAGGCGAATATTTCGAGCCAGTGTCTTTTCCGCTTCTAGAATAACTGAGCCTGCTCTATGTGCAAATTGTTCCTTGTATCTATTTCTCAGGTAAAGCAAAAAGAAACAAAATGTTAATTTTTAAGGTGATTACCTTGTATATATTTCTCCAAAAATGTCTAGGTTTTATGCCATATTTCTCCGAAACTTTCTCGGTTTTATGCCAAGTAGACATATAATATGTATGCAAAATATCGTCTTTCTCCAACAAATAGTTATACCGCCAACAGACAAACACATAGACAGACGGAATTGAGAAAACCTGTTTTTTGTCATCTAGGCATATTGAAACTTGAAGATCTGACGAAATTTCGGAAGGTGATTTTTTCGTGATTACAATACTACCTTCATTCTTTAGACGAGGGAAGTAAAAAGCGTAAAGCAATAGGTTTCCACAAAATTGCTATCAGATGAGCAGGTAGCAGTAGCAGTATATATATTTAACAATATATATGATTCTTGAACTATTCCAGCTCACTCTTCTTACCAACATTCATCCGCTTCCCCAAAAATGGTACTTACGTAACCGGCGTTACAACCCTCGTAGGTTTTAGCCACGTTCACATACTTTGCCCATACGGCCCGATCTTGCGTAGTTCCCTTGCAGTTCTGTATTTTTATTACCTTCGCGTCGCGTACTACTTCTTCGAACCTTCTTAATCTCAGTCGGTTTCCCACCGTCAACCGTAGGTTGGTTTTCAATCCATTATTACTTGTCAAAAATGGTATATCGGAGAAATATCAAGAAGACCAGATGGTTAGATTAATGAGCCATGTAGTGAAGATATTCTTGAAGGTGATAGAAGTTCGAATTAAGGAATTACCGAGGAAGCGCTGTTCCGCATAAAGAATGCAAGGATATAAGCTGTCATGTCTTTACCTGTTTTGTAGACTGAAAAAGCTTGTGATAAGGTGAAATAACAAACCTCTTAAATTTTACATTTCAATTGATAATAAAAACGCATTTTGCTCTAAACAGAGAGCAACAATAAGGGTAAGTGTTCAACTACATATCAAAAGTTAAGAATGGAAAAGGTATACTACCACAGGCATGCGTACTGCCTCAAACACTTTTTAACATTTGTTCAGATAAATAACCTTCAGAAAATGGGGTAGCTATTACTGGAAGAAATATTAACAATATGCAGACAATACTGTATTACTAGCTGATTTAGAGAGACGCCCGTCAGCGAAATATACTGAATCAAACTTTTAGAACCAAAATAATGATGATTAACAAAGGAAAAAGCTCGAATCTTTAATTTCAAGCTAATTGAGTCCAGTTACAAATAATAACGAGAAACATAAAAAACAGGCTAACCAAGGAAGCCTCTAAATAAATAATCAAGGAACTGAGTTCAAAGGTAATACAGAATGTGGCGCGAATAGACAACATAACAATCCAGGAAGTTATTAAAAAGAACAAAGGACAAACGCTATTCAGAAAAAGATGCTATTCAAGTTGATGACGAAAATGGAGTACAGAAAAGAGATAATAATGTAGCTATTTTACTAAGAAGTCTATTAATCAAGAAGTCGTATAGATATAAGAGAACTATAAGGAAGATATACCAGAGGTCACAAAAACGCTGATACAATAAATGGCAAACAACACATTTCAATCAACCGAACAAGCCTGTTTCAGACAGTTAACGCAAAAATAAACAACATTTTATTTTTTAAGGTGCTCATCCTGTATGTATTTGTTAAAATTTACTCGATTTCATGCCAGATAGACATATAATCTGCATGCAAAATATCGTCTTCCTCCAAAAAATAGTTTTTGAGTTATACCGCCAACCGACAGACATACAGACAGATAGAAAGAAAGACAGACAGACAGACGAAATTGAGACAACCTGGTTTTCGTCATCTGGGGACCCTGAAACCTAAAGATCTGAATAAATATAAGGTTTTCTTCGTCTTTTAGACGAGGGAAGTAAAAGGGGGAAATACACTTTGGCTTTTCGGTTCAGTGTTTAGTGCATAGCAGTGTCGTGGGAGATAGGTGAACCATGTTCAGATGGCAACTGTTTTTTAATTTGATATTCTAAATGAAGATTTTGAAAATCAATTGTATCTGCTTTTTTAATTTTCGAAATATTTGAAAACAATTTCCATATTTTTTTTATGATTAGATATTCTCAATTAAATTTCTGTTAGTGCTGTAAGCAAAATATCAAACTTATTGAACATCCAATTGTTGCTTAGACGCCACTGCATGCTTTTTAGGCGAAATGGATAGTTAAAACTGATAAATTGTTTTATTTTCAGAGACTTGGTGGCCCTGGTGCGACTACTGGAAAGACCCCCAACATTTACTTTTCCAGCTTTCTAACACATGCTTTGCTATAGCGTACGCTGCCACCTGCTCGAAAAAGGGCGTCCTGTTCATGCATTGCTGGCTTATAATAGGTATGCATCACCATAAATCGACGTTTTAACCATTACAAGAAGAAATTTCAAGCTTCGTATTAAAATAGGAGATTCTGTCAGATTACACTTATTTATGGAACCCCGCCAGTACATACCTACATACAGCTCATATACATACAATCGTGGCTAGAATGGGTTATGAAAAATTATATTAGAAATATTCATCCAATGCTCAATTCGTCTGTATTTGTAGGGGTCATTACACGTATGCAGTGTATATAAGGACATGCACTTTCTAACGTCAATTACTGTCTTGAATCTATTTTGTTGTATTGATTTAAGGTCTTATGCTATTTTCAACATGGGCTTGGAATGTGATATGCGCCCCAGATGTGTTTACATGGAATTTCGCTTTCATGCTGCTGAACATGGCTCAAGTGTTCCACATTTTATATCAATTGCGACCAGTAAAATTCGACCCTGAACTGGAAGAAGTCTACCATAACTTATTTTTCCCTTTTAAGGTAAATTTGGTTGCATTACAGCTATAACAACTATATTACTATTTTAGTAGGCATTTTAATCGGTTATAATAAATTAGCTTTTAAACTGTTTCAGAATCAATTTGCCAAGTTTGTTTTTTAAAACTACATAAATAACTCACACATTTTTGTTGCGTGGCGTTTGGAATTCAGCATTTAGTTTCCTTTTCAAAGCAGGAATAGTCGTAAATTTACTTGACGTTGCTATTTCAGTAGCAGATGCGCTAGTATTCACAATCTCAATTTTTTCTGGCATTTGCTTTAGCAATGCCAAATATTTGGCAGTTCAACTACTCGCTTTATGTTTGCTTAATAGTAGCTTAAATATAGCCTACAAAAGTTTTAAAATTTCACTATTACACTTTATCATTCATGTGTAAAATATGAAACGAGAGCTAAGGTTTTCCGAATAAATAATATCCAATTATTACTTGTTATGTTGCCAATAGACACTGCATGAGAAGGTCAATATTACATGCATTATTACAGAAAACTAATAATGTCCGTAAAAATGCTAAAGCAAATTATGCCTACATAAGAACCCATAAATTACAATGTTTTAATGGGATTCAGCAGTTCAGTATACCGGGTGCAAATGAGACTATAGCCACGCTTATATCACCTTTATTTATTAATCGACTTGCATGAAATTTGACACAGGGATACTAGACATAATTTGTGATCGACGTGTAAATACAGTTAAAAGTATCGACTTTTGGTTTCATCGGAAATTCAATTAACTTTGATTTTTAAATAGATCACCCTATATATTTCACGTGCCAAATTATAACTTTTCTAAAAAAATCTTTTTTTCAAACTCCATTTAAGTGGCCATCATGCGATTAGATAAAAAAAATTATTCCTAATCTAACGATATCCATCATGCACTAATTTATCTTTATCTAAAACTGAAAAATGTTTAATTAATCAATTTATAAATATTTTTCTGCAATACCTAAGCAAATTTGACAACACTGTCGTATGTAATTTGAGTCGTCGATTCCGGAAAACATATAATATACAGGACGATCCATTTAAAAATCAAAGTTCGTAACATTTCCGGTGAAACCGGAAGTCGACCATTTTGATTGTCTGTTAATGAGAAATCTTATTTAATATTCTTGTAACAAGTTTCATCCAAATCTGTTGATAAGTAAACATGGGTGCCGTTAGAAAAGTTCTCAGAGAGGGGCAATATTTTTTCGATATTGAGATAAGACAGTTAAATTCACAGAGAGTCTAAAAAAATACTTGATGCGCACCTAAAAAATGCTATTAGATTTAAAAAAATATAAAAGCAAAGTGCTACAAGGTTTGGAAAAAATACCTGTATTACCAACACGTTTTGTGTATCTAAATTAAAAATAACAAAATCATTACGTTCTTTACTACATCGTTACTTTAAAGTTTGGGCATCGAGGCGCACAAAATAGTGAAGCGTTAGTAATAGCAATACACAATAATGCAAATTAATTAACAAATAAAATAATAGATGCAAAAAATACACATACCGTATAGATCTGATCAAAATCCCAAATACAAAATAATGTAAACCAGGATACACAATAATCTAACAGTAGTAACTCAACCAGAGAGAGAATAAGACTAACTTGAGATAAGTAATGCATTTATTTTAAATATTTGCTAACATTCCGTGCAGGTGCACTGGAATTTGGCGAGCCATTGAATTTATTACTTGAACGTGCCTAGACACAAGGAAACCCAACATCGGTCGGCCTTTATACAAAGGCGTCAAGAAATGGTAATTTAAATATTGTTATGTATCGCGCTGAGTGACAAATTCATAGACGCCTCTCACTCGATATTTCGGTCATCGACTTATTTCTGCTTATTCTAAGAATCGTTTCTGTAAAGTGAGCGGGCCCTTAGGGCGGACAAATGAATAAATCGTTGCTGTTGTTACGCACACGATATAATATTAGTACACCCTATGAAAATAATTTCTGTGCGGAGTTTTGATAGCTCGGTGGTCAGCGAGTGGCGCGTAATGGTGGATTATATTATTTTTGAAAAAATCCAGGGAAGGGCAAGCGCCCCTTCATGCCCCTATGTAACGGCGCCCATATAAGTAAAAGCGATGGAAATGTGACCGTTGTCCATCCCCGTATATTAAAGATGCAATAAATCAAATAACTATGTTAACTAATTGTAGTATGTAAAATCAGTAAAGGGCTTCACTCCGAACGTCCCTTGGAAGTGGAAGTTTTAAAACTAAAAATTCGTTTTTTAAACGAGAGAAGCTAATGAATGCAAATATTTGACCAACCCTTCCAATGATGGCTGTTTTACTTAATTTACCGTTGGTATCTTTTATATTAGTAAAACGTTTTTTCTACTCACTGTATACAAAGTTTTAGGAAACTAAACTGTCAATTTCCAACCAGCGGGAACCAATTTTTGTTAACTCCCGGCGGAAGGCAATATTTTTTAGGTCCAGTATTTGTGTTTCTGTCACCATTGACATCACATCAAAGCATTACAAAGCTAGGTTGATTTGGAAATTAGACAAAATTTCACTACAGAAATCTAGAGTCACTATAATGATTTCCTAAAACAAAATTTTTGAAATTTCGCGCTATAGAACATGCCTTCGAAGAAAATATACGAGGGTGGACTGAAATGTAATGCACACATGCTTGTAGAACGCGAACGAAATGACCTAGAGAGACACGCATGACTGCATTCGGAAGCTACATCCCTCGTCTATGCGCATGCGCAGTTTGAAAGAGTTTCGTTTACCGGTTCATTTTTTAGTAGCGGAAGTATGGAGACGTGTTCTCGCGCTGAGTCAACGCGAGTTAAACAGCGCGTGATTATCGATTCCTACTGAAATTCATCGCCGTTTAAAGGCCCTTTATGGCGACGATACTATTGACAGGACTACTGTTAATCGATGGGTAATAAAATTTCGTGGTTGCGAGCCTGGAAAAGCCGTAATTGATGACGAAAAACGCAGCGGACGTCCGATCACTGCCACAGACGATGAACATCCCAAACGTCGACAATTTGATCTAAAATGACCAGCGAATCATTCAAAAGTGCATCGCAAACCATATTGGAATATCCAAGGAATGTGCCGGCTTTATTATTGAACAATTAGTCCATTTACTAAAGGAAAAAAGTTCTAACTTCGTTGACTCAAAACCGATTTTGAACATTTTTTTTTATTATTTCGGAAAAAGTTTATAGAAAAGTTCCCCATAGGTGAGAAGGTGTGCTTTTTATTTTTTCAATTGTTATTAACAAAGAAGTGTTTTTTAATATATTCTTAATTAAAAAAATGTATAACTTCTTTATTTATTTAAACCATTGCCTGATATTTGATAACATAAGGTTTTTGCTTTCACAGATTACGAATCTGGCCTCAAATTTGGTCTAAAAACCAAAATGGCGTCTACAAAATGGCGTCGAAGGTCTAATTTTTTCTTTTCTTTTTATTAATTTTTATTAGATGTCTAAGGGTTTTTGGGGTCGCTGATTACGAATTTGACATTAAAACTCAACTAAAATAAAAAATGGCGGATCCAATATGGCAAAAAGATTTAATTTTTTTTCTGACTTTATTTCTTACCTAAATATGGTTTTTTGGGTCGCTGATCTCAAATTTTATGTTAAAATTTATCAAAAATGAAAAATAACGTCTTTAAAGTAGCCAAATAGCTTCTTTTTTGAACTCCGCGCGTTGCCTCATATCTAGGGGTTTTGGACACAGTAATTATAAATATAGCATTAAAAGGTTAATTTTTATTCTGTACGATTATTATAATTATTATTTAATAACATTATATACAAATAAAATTCTAAATTGTTAAACTAACTCAAATTTAAATAGATTAAATACATTTAAATATAACATACGATTACATATATAATTTCCAACGCCTAAAAATGTGTTTTCTACGACCTCTTTGTACAATTTCCAAAAGATATTACTGAGTTAAAAGATTTTTCTGTTTGTGACCGACGGAGGAATGTTATTACATAAAAACAAATCGCAACTTGTTCAACAGCATGGTGCAATTTTAGATAGATATTAATTTTATTGCTCGTAATTATGGAAAAAAGCAATTGTTTTTGTCGATTATCAGAAACATAGAATAAAATCTGATGAAATAGACCGACGTCTAAAAACGAAAACGAAAAAGAGGCAAGTCTTTAAAGTTGTATCAAGAAAAATTTCTGGAAAATATCTTTCATGTCGTTTTATCAATTTTTTAAAATAAACGTTAGCTGCAAATAATATCCCCGCTCTCAAGATGAAAGTGATGCGGATCGGTTAATAGTTACAACAGCTGTCAATGCATCAAATGAAAACATAGTCGTAGTATCAGAGAATATAGACTTATTACTTATATTAACAGCTTCAGTTTCTCCTGATAAAGATATACATATATTTTTTAAAACCTGCCAAAAATAAAGAAAATAAAAAAATATCTTCTTCTAAAAGCCTTCAATTTGCGCATCCCAAGTGTAGTGAGCATGTACTTTCTGTACATGCTTTAACTGGATGTGACACAACTTCAGCATGTTTTAACAGAGGAAAGAATCCTCTTCTTCTTCTTGTTCAGGTGCTTATCCGATTTCGTATGTTTGCGTTCAACACGGTCATCTTCACTTTATTGGTTGCAATTATAGATAACTCGTTGGATGATTTCCCTTAGGTTTTGCAACCAAGATAATATTCTTCTGCGTCCTGTTCCACGTTTGCCATATATCTTGCCTTGTATAATAGATTGTAGTAGAACGCACTTATTCTTATTCCTCATTATATGTCCGAGGTATTGGAGTTTGCGTACCTTGATGTTGTCCATGACCTCCTTATTTTTTTTCATTCTCTACAGAACGTTAATATTTATTACACGGTGTTTCCATAATATCCACAATATTTTTCGGTATAACCACATGTCAAAGGCTTCGATTTTTTTTTTGTGATTGTTTCGTTAAGTGTCCAGGACTCGACCCCATAGAGCAAGATGGGAAAAATGTAGTATCTTAGCATGCGAGTTTTGGTGTCAAGGTGCAGATCATGGCTTTTGAATCTAGTTTAATATGTTCACGAAAGAATAAATTTGCCAAAATATTTGAAAATAGCAGTGGTTTATAAGAGGCTGCTAAAATTTATATAAAAAATGCTGGTATAAAATGTATGCTTGCAATGTATGGTGCGAAGAAAAGTAACTGCTTAAACTCTTACAGGGATGTTTAATTGATTGAACGTTTTTTATTATTCATATACCGCAAGGTAAATGAGGTTACAGACAATACGAGACATATATTTTTTAAATAAAAACATTTTGAATTTTAGGTTTGACTCTTTTATTAAGGCGTCTACTAAAAAAAGTATTAATTTAGCATCATTGTGCCCTACGATAGATTCAGCAGAACAACATTTAAAGCGCGTGTATTTCCAAACACAATTGTGCCTGGGAAACCAAGATATTTCAACTGAAGATTGGGGTTGGAAATATGATACAGGAAAGTGTTTTCCAATCCTAATGACACAAGAACCAGCTCCACAAAACATCTTAAAAAAATTTTTTTTTGCAACTACAAAACTAGTCGCGGGCCAGCTTGAGGGTGTAGGAAAAGTGGCCTTTAGGCTCGGCGGCTTGCAATGAATGTAACGGAAATAGTTACCTTAATTCACGACCGGCAGTGTCAATGGAAGAAGTAGAGGAAGAAGAAACTAAAGCTAAATAATTTTTTCATTGTTTTTAAATGTATCTTGGGTTAATTTTAATAAATTAATTAAAATATAATATCTTTCATACTCATTTAACTCTTCTATCATTTGTTTCCACCATTTTTCAGACACCGTTTTCCATTTTTGATAAATTTTAACATAAAATTTGGGATGAGCGACTCAACAAACCCCTAGGTATACGTATCAGAAAAAAACCCTTTCCGCCATTTTGGATCCGCCATTTTTTATTTTAGTTGAGTTTTAATGTCAAATTCGTAATCAGCGACGCCAACACCCCACAGACATCTAATAAAAATAAAAAAAAAATAGAAAATTAGACCTTCGACGCCATTTTGTTTTTACACCCATTTGGAGGCCAGATTCGTAATCTGCGAACCCAAAAACCTTATGTTGTCAAATTTCAGGCAATTGTTTAAATAAATAAAATAGTTATACATTTTTTTAATTAAGGGTATATTAAAAACACTTATTTGTTAATAACAATTGAAAAAATAAAAAGCACACTTTCCCACCTATGGGGAACTTTTCAATAAACTTTTTCCGAAATAATAAAAAAAAAATGTTCAAAATCGGTTTTGAGTCAACGAAGTTAGAACTTTGGCGAATTTTTAGCGTTTAGAAAATGGACTAAATTGGAATACCGTAAAATCTGTTCACGATGGGTACCACGCCGCCTCACGGACGAGAACAGTGTCGATTGGAATGCTGCGAGCAACTTTTGCAGCGCTATCGTGACGAAGGGGACGACTTCCTTTTGAATATTGTGACGGGGGACGAGTCGTGGATCCATTATTACGATCCAGAAGAGGAGATGCAGATAATGGAATACCGCTATCCGGAATCTCCTCCATCGAAAAAGTTCAAAACGCAACCACCCGCAAAAAGAAACTTCATTTGACTGTGTTTTGGGATGCCAAACGAATTTATGTGACCAATTATCTGGAACGAGGGGCAACGGTAAATTCTTCTAAATACATAGTGACCCTAAAACACCTCCGACGTCGAGTTTGTCGCGTTAGAGGCAGTCTGGCGTCAATAATCTTGCAACATGACAACACTCGACCCCACACCTCGCTCGCAACCGACAAGGCTCTGCGAAAGCTAAAGTTTGAACCGATTCCACACCCTCCCTGCTCCTCCGATCTCGCGCCTTGCGATTTAAATTTTTTTCCTCTACCCAAGAGAGACGAGGCTAATCATCTCGGACGATGAGGTAAAGGCAGCTGTGGCGTCCTGGATTCGAGAAAAGTCGGAAGAATTTTTCCAGTGACGGGATAAAAAAACTTGTTACGTGTTGGGAGAAATGTGTTAATCTTAACGATGACTATGTTGAAAAATAATTATATGATTTTGAAACTAAAGAATTGTACTTATTTTCTGCCCCATCTCGCTATCTCTTTTCGTTCGCGTACTACAAGCATGTGTGCATTACATTTCAGCCCACCCTCGTATATAGCAAAGTTTCATTTCCTCTCTTGTGTGTTTAATACGCTCGGCTGGAGCAAAGGTTCATTTCCTCCCTTGTGTTTAATGCTCTCCGCTAACGCGGCGGGCATTAAATTCACACGCGGGAGGAAATGAATACCTTTGCTCTCTAGATATATAAATAGCTATTACTATTAACCCTGCTTTTCCGTGGCATTTATTGCGCTTTACCGAAGTGTCAACCTGACAATCCCGACGATCTTGATTTAGGCGTTAGGTATATTTTGCAACTAAACTGTTGTACACTGCTAAAATAATATAAATGCAAAGCCTGCGCTGAATCATAAAGCAAAAAAAAAACAAACTTTTATCTGTAATTTAAACAGACTGGAATACATTTTTCTGTGCTTTCCTAATTCTATAAGTTTATTAAGTCAGGGGGGGGGGGCTTGAAGATGGCTCACATAATTAACCAAAGAAGAGCAATCTAGATCATGATTCACAGTTTTTGAATTGTTAGCTTCTAAATATGCGAAAAAATGGTTGTCAAAGATAGTAAGAACGAACACAATCACAAGTTGCCTATATTAATTAATTGCTGGGTGTAAGCCCTCGCCATCTTTGTCTACATCTCTCAATTTTTAGATATTTGCATCCAATTTATTGGTTACGGCTATCTTTTTAAGATCGTCTCCCCAGCTTATGTTTGTTTTTCCTATGCTTCGTTTCGTTTCACGTCTCCAAGTGAGTACCTGGTCTTCGTGATCCTCTGCCATCATCGATTAGTGAAATACAGTGCATGGCGTCTGCTATTTTTGTTTTATGTGCAAAAGTAATGTTTTAATCTTTTAATTTCTGGCATGTATCTATCCTCCGCTCTTTGTTTCTTCCAGTTTTTTCTTTGTTTAGATTGTAGCTTAGCTTTCCATATGCGCTCCTGGTTGTCCTATACCTTGTGACATCTCTCTGCTTCTGCTGACTTTTTTCTTATAAGTTTTTGCCCGGGGTATGCATAGTTGTCTACTTTTCTAGGATTGTTCTATATAGATTTGTAATGTGCGGGGTTGTTTACTCTTATTTTTCGCACCGATAAGTTTAGGCTTTTCAGTAGCTTAAGCCAAAGGTGTGATGAGGACAGCATCTAAAAAGAGAAGTCAAAATGAAATCGTCTATTCTCCACTAGTTTTATAAATACTGCCTTGAAATAATGTAACTTAAATGCATGTCACAATTTGTAATAATAAAATAAAGTCGGCTATCCCATGGAACTCTGTTGTTGCGGCAACCCACTCAGCCCGGAAGGTAAGGGGAGCTGCTTTCGCCGTTATCGCTAGTTGGCGTAGCCGGGGCAGCCCTAATAAGGTCACTAAATACATATAAAGGTACCGACATATCATTCCAAGATTTTGTTCCCCCAAATTAAAAAGGACAGAACATTGTAAGAAAGTGAGAGTGAGAGTGAGACAATTGATAGCTTTACTCCAAATTAAAAAAGACAAAAGATATATTTTTGCACAGTTGGCGGTACTTTATAACAAATATATGATTTAGTAACCTTAAGTCCTAAGCAACTGCTAAATTAAGATGGCTGGATTTGATTATGTAAACAAAAAAACTATTATGGATTATACTGAATTCTAGGGTCCATAGGGAATTGTAGGCGTTGTTTATTATTGTGATCTGGCTCAGTTTCTGCAGGTGGATTGACTTACTTCAGTTTCAAACACTTCTCTTAGCTTTACACACTATTTCAGACTGGTGGTTCTTAAGTTCGCAAGTGCGAGATTTGCGCACATTCGTTGCTTGTAGCAAGCTCGATTCTTCAAGAAGCTACTCTTGAATTCTCTCGAAACCAGATTCCAGGTCAAGGATATATTTACAGAGGTTCTCGGGATCGGTTTATCGCGTTCGCTAAATCGGCGATACAGCGGTAGCAGGAGATCTCTGCATGTTTTATTAACGATAATTGTTATATACAGGGGTCTGCCGGAAAAGTTTCGTCGCCTTCGCTTGGCCGGCGGTACAGGGGCGTCAAGGGGTGCCTGCAGGTCTTGCTATGGATGTTTGTACAAAAGTTATCGGAAAAGCTTTCAGTCGACCACCGCTACTGCGGAATTTTGGGAAAGGTCACAGCGTGCGCTAACCAGCGCTACAACGTGTGGGATCCTTCTCGGACTGGATTCTTCCCGACTGAAAGCAGGTTTCGGGTAGGTGAGAAAGAATTTTTAGACTGGAGCTCTCTGCTTCTACTGGGCTTTTGTCCACCCCCCCCCCCCCCCTACAGTTGAGGCGTCCTCAGTTGTAGGATACGGAAACCAAACGCTCATTTTATGGACAGTTGGTCTTTCTTTTATACGGTCCTGGACTTCTCTTTGTAGAAGAAACTTGCTGGAGGAAAAAAACGGCGCCGCGCGTCATGTAATCCTCATCAGAATTATGCAACGCACAAATGATCTCGAATAATATGTGTCCAGATGGCGATATACAATTTACAAATATTTAAAATTATTTGACGGAAAAGTTTACATATGAGCAAACGTTAGAGGTTGGTAAGGATATCTTCTTCGATATTTGTGACTTTGGTCCCACTTATGTTTATTTTCAATCCTACTTCTCGTGATCCGTCATTAATTCCATTATCATGACTTGTAACTATTGGGAGTCACTGCTTATCTTATATGGTTGGGCCGTTTTCCATCGACTTCGATTTCCTTGTCAGACCGGTCAATAGTCCATTATTTGAGAGAAATGCCTTACTCCTCTTTTTATTGCGAGCTGGTTTGTTGCGTATATTTTGCGTTTAAATATATACCTACAGATAGGTGGTAGATAATATGAACATAGGAAATATAATGAGCTAGAATACAGTTTATGGACTTCGCATGTGTTAAATAGAAACAGACATATATGACTTGAAATTTAGTATCCTAGAATTCAGTGTTTTCTAAAAAAAATACCTTGATACTGCGGATGCTAAATGTTAATCACATATTAGTCTAACACATTCAACGTCCATAAACTGTAATCTGGCTCATTTGATTTTGTATGTTCACATTATCCACCACCAATCTGTATTTTTAATTAGATTAATGTATCGGCTATCTATTTGGAACTTTCCTAAGACGTTCAGCACTGCCCATATCTTTAGCAGTCTAATGTCTTTTCATAATCCACAAAGCGTTTTTTGTCAATCATTTTGTTATAATGTGTGTAAAGATTGTATACATATAGATTAACAGACTTATGGGTTTATAATTACTTAAATTTTCACATCCTTTCTGTGTATGAGGATTATTTTCGCTATGTACTATGATTTTGGTATTTCAGCGTTTTGTAGATATTATTTAAATAGTGTTACTATTGTGTCTTTCAGCTCTTCTCCACCTTCTTTTGTTGTTTCTAGTTTTATATTATGTGATCCTGGGATTTTATTTAATTTTATTTTGCTCAGTGAATAGTTGAGCTCTTCCTTGGTCACATCTAACATCTTTTGGAAGCCTATATTTTGGATTTTTTGATTTCTTTCTTCTATTTATCTCGAATTTGGTCCTGTTTTAGATTCATAACAGCTCTGTGTATTAGCTTTCTATTTCCTTTCTTATTATTTATTATGTGTTTCACCATTCGCGTTGTTCGAGATCATTAGCGTGTTTAGAAATCTCAATAGCTTAGCCAATCTTTCTAGTAACGAAGAATGGGGATTTGCAGGTAATGGAAGTTTAATCGCAAATGATCTTGTGGCCGGTATAGCGTTGGTGTTCAGCGATGGCTGATAATAAAACTAGATTCGATATAAGACAGCGCTGGTGTTCAGAAGTGCGAGTTTTTACTGAACGTCCCGTTTCACCAATGTATACAGTATTACAAGAGCAAGGGATTCTATAAATACCTTTAGATGGCCTAGTGTTTAATTTATCTTTAGATAATGAAGAAGCTGTGAGATTTGTTCGAGAGTTTGAATTCTTATTTGTATTGTATTGTATCGTATCATCGATAATCTAATTTTACCTTACGGTGTAGAGGCTGGTGCTTTATGCGCTTACATCTGCCGCTACAATGCTCAACCTGCCCCGGATTCGGGATACAAAGTTGGAGCGCGTCTTTTGTGCTTGCCCAGCAACCATTGTGTGAGATGTGTGTCATGGTGATGTGTTGACCTTGTTAGTCTGAGTTCTGAGTAGAATACAGTTTATTTGGTACCCAACAGTGAATGGTCTCACCGAGCCCGATTCCAATTGCCAAGGCTGCGGAAGAGTTCCGGCCTCCGCGGGATTCGAGCCGAGGACTTGCTTAATGCAAGCCTAATGCCCACCCATTCTTTGAATTCTTATTTAATGTTCAATAATATCAATCGGGATGAAGGATTTCACCTTCCTTCTATGTGGAAAGTGCTAATTTCTAAACCTTGCCCACCGTCACTCAACCGCGACAGCACTTGCCTATAAATTCTCGCCTTTCTGCTTTCGATCGTTAGAATAATTTCGCATCTGGCGTGGTTTACAAGTTGAGTTACCGTGCTCTTCTATCTCTTCCCTTGCAAAAAGAGTTTCGCCTCTTGCGTGGTGCACACGTCGAGTTACCGCGCTCTTTTGCTTTTCCTCCTGATGAAGCCTTCTTTAACTTTATATAATGACACGGTCCAATCCTGGAAGTTGTTTGTTACTTACTGACAATAGTCGTGAAAGCCTTTGAAGTTATCTTTTGGATTGTTAAAAATTGATTTCTAATTGTATTGTAATTTAAAAAAAAGGCGTTAAAATTATTTTTATTTGTTAATATTTTACTTAAACTTAGTGATAGTTTGGGTATATATAGAAATGGATTTTTAATGTATTGGTTATTGCTAAGAACTAAAATTTAACAACAAATAAACCAAATACTGCGCTCTGTAACCATGCTGTTGATAATTACAATAATTTTAATTTTCGCTCTGCTAAATTATTGCAAAGAGAAACTATTCTACAAAAACGGCTAATCTATGAAATGATTTAAATTAAATACAAAATATATCAAATTCTATTAATTACAAAACTGACATAGAAAATCTTCATTCTATTATATAACCTTCTCTAATTAACCTTATATATTTAATAACATTTATTTTAACTAATAGAAAATTATTAACTATTAATTTATTCTTAATATTAAAATGTCCTTTTACAATGAGAATTTTTAAATCAATTAGATATAATAATTTGACATTTGGCATTTCGCAAAATATTTTATTTTTACATCTTAGTTTTAATTATAATTTCAAATTGCTTGAATTTATTTTTAACTATTTACAACAAGAATAAAAGGATTGTCAATTCTTCACAAATCTTTTCTACATATAACATTTGGTAAGAATAAAAATGCGTTGTTTTAATTATAAAATCTAACCTCTTCATTTTTAGTTTATTCTATATTGTAGTATAATATATTTCTGAGGAAGTTAGCTGAATGCTAACGAAACGTTAAATGTGAAATGTAAATAAAGTATGATCAAAAATTAATCTCATCTGGTATGGCCATGGAATATTTTCTAATTTATGAATGCAAACTTGACATTTGATTTTTAAGTGAGTTATAGTTGCATTCATAAATTAGGAACAATTCTTTAGCCATACTAGATGAGATTAATTTTTAATCATACTCTATATTGAATTAAGAAAAAAAAATAGCTGATTTATTTTTCAGGACTCATATTAGTCCGTAGATTTTATGATCTTCAATTGTTTGATTATTCAACTCAATAACGATATACCGGGTGACAAAGAGACCAGGGCCATGCTTATATCTTCTTTATTTATTAATCGATTTGGTTAAAATTTTATACCAAGAGACTAGACATAATTTCGGATTGTCCAATAGGTATTGCCAAAATAGCTGACTTCCGGTTTTACCGGAAATGATACTAACTTTAACTTTTTAAATGGAACACCCTGTATATTTTATGTTTTTATGAATCTATGAGTTAAACTACATATAATAGTCTTGCCAAATTTCAATCTCTTTAAACAAAAAAAATATTTTTTCAATTTTTATGTAATAACTAATAATACCTAAGCAAATTTGGCAACACTGTTGTATGTAATTTGAGTCGTAGATTCCGAAACACATAAAACATATAGAGTGATCTATTTAAATAACCAAAGTTAGTGACTCTTCCGGCTTCACCGGAAGTGACACTTTGGTTTTTTAAATAGATTTCAAAAAATAAATAATTAATTAATTTTTAGTTTACAGATAAAGATAAAGTAGTGCATGATGCATATCGTGATATTGGTAATTACATTTTCTATCTAATGGCAAGATGGCACTTAGTAGGTGCCATTTAAAAAAGTGACTTTTTCTTAAAAAACGAGTATATTCTTTTATTAAAAATTTGTTATTGACCTTATTGATAAAATAGCTATTATTAAGAGTTGCTAGAGTCAATTAGAATAGATTTTTCCAAGTCAAGCCCTTCTATGGTAAAAAAATAAAAATTTAAGAAATAATTTTTTTGTTTAAAAAAATTGAAATTTGGCAAGACTATTATATGTAGCTTGACTCGTAGATTCAGAAAAACCTTAAAATATACAGGGTGTTCTATTTAAAAAATTAAAGTTAGTATCATTTCCGGTAAAACCGGAAGTCAGTCATTTTGACTATATCTATCGGCCAATCAGAAATTATGTCTAGTATTTTAGTATAAAATTTTATCCAAATCGATTTATAAATAAAGAAGATATAAGCATGGCCCTAGTCTCATTGTCACCCGGTATTCCATTCCATCTTATATTCTTTCACTTTGTGTTATATTGGGTATTGGACATGGATTTATCAAGAATCAACTCTGCTTGATTTATAGTCCTCGTAGCCTATGTAGGTGTAGTATAGTATGTGTTAGATCTACAATTTAATAATATATTCATGCTTTTTAATTCGATTGCTAATTCTTGTCACCTTTGTTCAGAGTTTGGCGTTCTTGCATTGAATGTTAGAATATTGGTTGACGTTGAGTAGACAGTAGAAGCTGAATTGGTTGAAAGAAAGATCTAATGGTCTACTATGAACTTTGTCACGTTTTTTAAGCCAGCTCATTATTCTCTAAATCATCTCTATTTTTATATTTGCTGACATAGCACTAACGCAAAAACTTTAATTATGGCAGACATTTGTGAAAAAAACAGCCACGAGTGTAGTGGATAGTATTTGAAAAAAAGAGTAAATTAAACATGTCCGGAGGCAAGTAATATTTTTCTTTTAAGGTAATGACACCTGGTGCATATAGTACTGAAAAGTTACTCATTGGCTTGCTGTTGACAATTTTACTTCTATCGACTTATTGCTATCTTCCACGAGTGCTTTACAGGCACTGAGAGCTGCGTTAAAAAATCTGCTAATTCTGATGTCGAAAAACAATTGCGTTACCAAAATTCAATATTGAGCTTGAAGCATTCCAAAAGTTAAAGAGAATTTTCACAATAATTGCAAACGATTCTCCCGAATTTTTGTTGAGACTCTTTCAACCCAATCATCTATCACAACGTCCATTAGGCTCTTCATCATTGGTATTGTTGCACCCTTTTTTAAATAAATATAACTGCAATAGTCTCTTTTACTGCTATAGTTTTCATTACACAGTCTTCAATCAATTTCAGCCAAGAAAATTCGTACCCCAGCACGAACCTTGCAATTATCGGAATCGTTTATTGCAGCACTAACTATAAGCCAGTCTGTCATTCACTTTCTGGATCCGCCTCGTATATACATGTAATTTAATTATTTCCATTGTTTTAGATTAGATTTTATAAAGGTTAAATATATTTGTAAAATACTCAAAGGGGTCATATAATAAACTTATCGCAATGAGGGGATTTCTATGTAACTCCCAAATTTAGTTCACGCCACATATGGTATTTAGTCTTTCACTCTGAACTAAACTATTAGCTAATTGAGGCTAAAACTAGATAATATAATCTTTTATTGCGTATTTCCTGGGACTGTTGAAAGGTTGGAAAGGCCAGGAAAAAATGTCCCACAGGAAAAGGTTGTGGTTCAAATACACAGTAAATTAAATGATGTAACATTTATTTCGATTATTATACATTTAAGATAAAATGCGGAGGAAAATTAATTGAAAAAGTTTGTCTTTTCCTAAAATTCTAATCTGCAAATGTGAAGCTGACATTTGAATTTTGTTAAGTGGTCTAATTTATTATATAGCTTCAAATGAAATAAAAAATATAAAAGGAATAATTTTTTGTTGAATTGTTAGAAAAATTATAACCACAAAATTTTTATTATGCTTTGGTTGAGTCAGTTTCGCAAACTTGTTTAATATTTCTCTTCAATGACATTTAGAAATGTTGGACATATTACTTCTGGGGCATGTACTTACATTGTAGAATTTCTATTAAAAATACTTGAAAATTTCATAAGATGCTACAAAGTGGAGCTTCGTGAAACACCCAAAAAGAAATTAATAGTTCCACAAAGAAAAAAATAATAATACCACAACGAAACTTCAGGAGACTACCAAATGTGATATAAATTTCGTAACTTGCAAGTTATTAAAAATTTTATTGAAATCAGCAACTTAGACTTTTTATTTATATTTCTGTTTTAATATCAAATTATGTATTATAAATTCTACTAAAACAATATCTATGTATATGAAAAATAACTGTTATCTATTGACTTTTCTATTTTTAGGTATCCCGTTTACAATTTAAACGCATGGTTAGTACCGAATTTGCCCAAATTATGTCATTGCATGCTGGGGAAGCATATGCTATGCAAAATCTTACTCGTACTGACAGATTAGGACTTCTCTTATCAGGAAAGGTAAGCCAGTGGTAGGTTTATACAAATGCGTTATTATTTGAACTTAAATTTTCTCAGCAATTTGAAAGCTGGTTTAAATATTAAACCTAGATAATAAAATTGAACAATAAAAATATACATCGCCACAAAGTATGGTAAAAAAGGTAAAGGTTTAAGGTAATTTCAATTCCCCTAACTGAGCTGCTATAGGGACCTTGCGTCCCTCTTCAGCCAAGAACAGGAATTATAGGATGGGCGAGGGAAAGGAGGGGTGGAAAATGGCCATGAAAGGTGGACATATACTGCCCCAACATTTACCTTAGAGAAGGTACTCTGTTGACTCAGGAAAACCACCTAAAAACCTGAATCAGAGCAGATGGTCACGGGAATCGCACCCACGACTTCCTGAATGCTAAGTATTCGTACATACCATCTTTTTGCTTAAAATTTTCCTTCGACTACTAGGCAAAGATCATTTTCTAACCATTGCTTCTTATAACGTGCCTAAAATATTGCACTATTCTTTCTTTTAGATTTTGTAAGGAGTGAACATATTCAGTACGAGTACTTCGGCTTTCTGGCCATTTTATACCAGGTTTTAGCATTGTAATCCGTATAGGAGAATTGAGAATACATAACATCGAACATTGCAAATGTAGCTTCATGCTGAGATCGGCTTTTATGGGTAATATGTCAAAGGAGCGCAGGGTACCAAGGGAGTCGTAAAACAAGACATCTACGGAACACCAAAGTCTTTGCTTATGAACGACAAGGATGAAATTGTATTTGACAATGAGGTTGTATGTAATAGTGTCGTAGATCTTAACAATGCAATTAAGGGGAATGTTTTCACGATGTTGCTGGTAAACGTTAGGGGCCTACGAACAAATTTTAATACTCTACAAGTTTTTATTGATAGTTTGAATTTTTTACCGCAAATAATTATATGCACTGAGACACATAATGTACCTCATGCTAACTACTATAATTTACCAGGTTACAATAGTATATACAATGAAAGTAATGTCAATGCGGCTGATGGTGTTATTGTTTACATTTTGGATACCTTAATTTTTACTTCTGACAAAGATATAATAAATGGCCTATCAATCATCAACCTAAACATAATTTTAAAAGCTGGTAAAAGTGTTAAGGTTTCTTCTATGTACAGATGTCACGATATAAAAAAAACGGATTTTGTCAGCTGCATTGACACTTTCTTGCAGAAATACCGTAATACTAAAAATCATTTCGTGGTTGGGGATTTTAACTTGGATCTGCTATCACATGACCCCATTTGCAATGAGTATTTGAATAACTTTTTAAGTCTTGAATATTTGCCGCTTTTTTCTGGTGTAACTCGACCAAATGACTGCAATTTAGAACGAGGATCATGTATAGATAACTTTTTCTATAAGGGTGATTTAGACAATATTGTATCTTATAAGTATGCGAATGTTTTACCGGACCATTTCCCACTTTTTTCCACCTTCAGCCTAGACGAGAGTCATCCCACAAAAACCACTAAATCCAGTACTATTAACTATAAAAAATTGTTAAACTTGAGTAATAAATTAACTTGGACTGAAGTTTTTGAGGAAAATGACCCATCGCTGGCTTTTGAGAAAATAATTAATAAAACTAAAGAAATTATGTCGTTAGCAACAACCAATACTAATAAAAAATCTAGTAATTTCAAAAGGAGAAAAAAGTGGGCTACAAATGGTATTAGTAAATCTTGTAAAACTAAAGAAATGTTATACGAATTGTGGAAAAGGAATCCAGATAATATTGAGCCAAGATGTTACTGAAAGTCATAAATCGAGCTAAATTATTATCGGACAAGGAGGATGTCAAGAATAAATGTAATGACAGCAAGGGACTTTGGGATTTTGTTAAAACCAAGCTAAATAAAGGCCGCAATAATCAAAAAAATCAAATTGGCTCTCTTTTAGTAAAGGGAGAAGAAATTGATAACCCAAAAGATAAAGCAAATGTTTTTAATGAGTTTTTTTGCAATATTGGCAAGAATCTGGCAGACGAAATTGTAGTCCCACAAGAGGTTACTCGAGTTTCCATTCCTAGGAATGTAAAATCTATTTATTTATATCCTACCTCCAGTCATGAAGTTTTAAAAGTAATTGCAAATCTTAAGCTTAAAGCAGGAGGTTTGGATGGGGTAAGTGTGAAAGTAATTAAAACAATAGCTCATAATTTAGTTAAGCCACTAGAATTTGCTTTAAATTTGTGTATCCAAAAGGAAACTTGGCCGTACATGCTAAAAAATGCTGTCGTCGTACCCATTTATAAGAGTGGGGAACGAGGTAACGTGTCGAATTATCGTCCCATTTCATTAATATCAAATTTTGCAAAAATCTTCGAAAAAATAGTACACAAAAGGCTGTATAACTTTTTTGTAAATTCGGGTATATTATCACATAGACAATTTGGTTTTATGAAAAATTTGGGAACGAATGATGCCTTAGCAGTCTTTACAAATTACATTTATAAAAAGTTAAATGACGGTAGCAGAACAATTGCGACATTCCTAGATCTCGCTAAAGCTTTCGACACTGTAAATCATGATATATTATTACACAAACTAGATACATATGGAATTAGAGGGATGGCTCTAAACTTAATTAAAGATTACTTGTCAAATCGTAAGCAAGTAGTTAGAATAAATAATGACTGCAGCACAGAGAGGCTAATCACAGTAGGAGTGCCGCAGGGCACAATACTCGGACCTTTACTTTTTATCATATATATTAATGATTTGTTGACTCTGGTGCCAAGTAAATCAATTATGTCCTATGCTGATGATACAGCTATCGTTACCTCCGGTGATAATTGGAAAGATGCTGAAGATCAAATGAATGAATTTTTGAGAATTGTATATAATTGGCTGTGTGTGAATCAGCTCTCGTTAAACATAACCAAAACGGTTTATGTCGTCTTTGGGATTTATGAATCAAGTATACAAAGAGATACAGATATTCGCATCAATAATCAAGTAATTCAAAGAGTAAATTCCACAAAATATCTCGGGGTAATGATTGACTGTTTTTTTAAGTGGGATAAACATATTACATATGTAATTAAGAAGTCAAGATACCTATTATTTGTTTTCGCAAAGCTATCAAAAATCTTGCCAACTGACTCAATGCTAATTCTATACTACGGGCTTTTTAATAGTATTGTTTCATATGGGATAATTGCTTGGGGCGGCGCTTATGATAATACCATCAACAAATTAATGTCACTACAGAGAAGCATATTAAAGGTAATTTTTAAAGACAACTTCTGCAGATCAAAACTGCCTCTCGATATAAAAAGTATTTTTGCCCTTGAGTCTATAAACCTATTTCATGAATATCACAAATCTAATTTTGAGACCTCTATCAGTATTACCAGAAACAAAAGCTTGCTAATGCCTCTGATATTCAGGACAGTCAATTTTAAGAGTAGTTTCATTACCTCACTTAAAATCTTTAATTTGCTGCCGATTGACTTGAAAAGCATTCGTAAATCAAAAAAGTCTAAAAAGAAATTGTCAAAGTGGATCGAGCGAAATTATAACACAGTAATAAACTTACGAGCAAGAAAAAATATTGTTTAATTAACAAAAGCAATTTTACGTTTATATTTTATTATTTTGAATTCCTATTTCTATTTTTTGAGTATTATATTATATTATACTTTATGTTATATTATATTTTATGTTATATTATATTTTATGTTATATTATATTTTATGTTATATTACATTTTATGTTTTTTGTATGATTTGTTCTGCGCCAGCCCTATGTACAGACAACTGGTTTTGTCTCTATAGGACTTTGGATTACAATTGTATGTACTTCCACTGTATCTCTGGCTAATAAATCTAATAATAAATCTATTAATAATATGGTGAAGACATTTTGTATGCTCAATAGCTGACCGTAACTCACTGCAGATGTCTCGGCTCTTTTTTATAACGATGCCTAAATACCTGAAATTGGATACTTGTACGATCTCACCATTCACTCTCTGGAGTTTCTTTTTTTTTTCTTTTAATGAGATTATTAGTGAGGCTTATTTAACTGTGCATAGAAGATTACTACTGTTCTGTTCCTGGAATTCGGCTTTTTTAACGTTCTTATATTTAAAAAAATCCTATATGAAAATAGTCTCTGAGTATATATTACACAATGAGAGCATGCGACATTGACAGACGTATTTCTTCAATGACTCTGCCTATTAACCTATTTCAACTTCAGCTATCTGCTTCTAATATACTTCAGTAATTATACGGATATTTCTCTGTAGAAAGACTGTAATATCTCTATTCGTTTTTGATGTTTAACTCATATTTTTATATTGATCATATGTTAAGATGAACCGTTGTCAGCCTTATTGTTAACATCCTTACTGCAGAGGCATCGATCTCTCCTCTTTGAGGAGATTTTAGTAATTTATACCCTACTATTACCAATGCCGGATTAGGGAATCGCAGTGAAGGCCGATGAAATTACCAGGCTGAACCAAAACCAGAAGCTCGTACTTCTAAGTTACCTCCAGTGCCTTATTGATCTGTCGGCAGCCAGTTGAAAGCCATACATACGTATGTTTTTACGAATTGCTTTTTGGTTTCTTTCGATAAAAAATTCTCTTAGGGAATTCTGCATTTTTCTCAGTCAGTTTCGTCTATCTTTTATTACAATACTGCTCAGGCATATGCATTCATGGAGTTGTTAAAGTTGGGCATTGTCCACATTGGTTTAACTATACTTTTTATATAGGTAAAAGAGATTTTGCTTTTTATAAAGACTGTCGAGAGGTGTTGTAAGAGACAGTATGTATGACGTGTCACTCTAGGCAAGATGCAGGCGAAGAACCTTAACCGTTTATGTGTGCTACATGGAGACTTGTTACGTAATAAACGACTTCCGGGAATGATCCGTGTCATTATTGAGGTCGAAGAACTGAATGTTTCGCCCACTTTCGTAAGGGGTTTCATCAGGAGAAAAGCAAAAGAGCACGGTAACTTAACGTGTAAACTACGAAAGAGGCGAAACTCTTCTGAGTTTTTCGTCCTCAATAATGACACGGTCCAATCCGGGAAGTCGTTTGTTACGTAATGACAATTGCCGTGAAAGCCTCCGAAATCGTGGAGACTTGTTTGCAAAGATTATTTACTTTGATTAATTTTCAACCTCCCTTTACCTAAACAGCCTTCGTGGTGATCTAGATGGGACTGAAGTTCTATGGTGGTAGCTCTACGAGACCTTCATTAACCGTGAGCATCATTGTATTTTTCGGAAGTCTCGTTAAGTGTCATAAGCAAACGTGTATTGTTCAATATTTCATCTTCATCAATAAATTCTGGTTTATTGTATTTTTTATATAAAGTGCGGCAATAAAGCTCTTAACGATACTAAAATTAATTTGGTTAATAGCACCACCGACAAAGATACATTTATTATAAAATTCTGAAAGTTATTGTAGAGCAAGCTACAATATTCTTATTGCTACTATGGCGATATATCGTTCCAGGAAATATCATCAGACTGTTGAAAGTCAAAATTTGTCACTATCCCAAAAAGCACTAACTCTTTCTATCCTGATGACTGACCTGATGATGATGATAAAAATTTCTCTTAGGGGATTCTGCATTTCTCTCAGTCAGTTTCGTTCATATTTTATTACAATACTGCTCAGGTATACATAAATTCTTAGAGTTTTTGAAGTTGGATATTGTCCACCTTCTCTTTTTCGCATATTATCATAGTTAAGCAACGTAACCCCTCTTCGGCAATCGATAATAGTTATAATAATAATGATGATTTTAATTTTCTTATTCTTTATCTTCATATTACACTTCTTTGTAAATGTTTATTCCATTTTATTAATGATTTTTTGCAGTTTATCTTTACTATCGTTCATGTATCTCAACATATTGATTTTCCTCTTAGTACTTCACTCATTGTTTCCTGTATATACGTATGTAAGTACATGCTAAAAAGTGTAAGCGAGAGAGTATATTATGTTTCTTTACTTTGGTTTTGCTTATTGTTTCCTTCATTTTGTTATTTTATATAAACATTTTTGAGCATTTCAAATATTTTCGTAGCACAGGGATTACTTCTCTTTTGCTGCATTTTTGTATCCGATTTGGTGCGTTGTGGTGGTATTTAATCTTTGATATATAATTCTTGTATTAGAGATTTAGATATGCGTCAAGATGGCGCCCGATGTAGACGATGAAGAAAACCAGTCCCAAAATAAAACTCAAACTAATAAAAAGTGCGAGTTTTGTAACAGCGGAATGCGTTCGGTCGTGAAGTGTATAACTTGTGGTTTAGGAATTCATTCGAAATGTTTCAATATAATGGCAAAAATTGTCAGTGTGAGCAAAACCAACTGGGCATGCAAATCCTGTTCACAAGGTGGTTCACGTCAACGTTTGGGAAGTGCTATCATTAACACCGAAGATGAAGAGGATGCAAATAAAAAGAAACTTGAACAACAAAACCGTGAGTTAGAACTTTTGAATAAACTAAATGATGAGTTGAAAATGGTAAATAACTTGTTAAATTTGAGGTTAATCGATATCGATAAAAATTGGCGCGAAATATCGAACAACGGAAAACTGCCTTCGGTTTCGAATATCGATAAATCCTTGAATTGCTCTGGGTTAATATCATATCCCTCGTTTAGTAGTGTCGTAAAAAAGCCCAAAAAAGATACATCGTCTGTTCTTATACTGCAAGCTAAAAATCAAAAAAGTGACTTAAGCTCTATAAAAACCAAACTTAACCCAATTGAACTTGGTCCAGCTATCGCACAAATAAAAACTAAAGCGAACGGCAATGTGATTGTAAACTGCGAAGATAATAAATATCTGAGTGATCTAAAAACTAAATTTGAGCAAGCGGTCGGCGATTCCTTCTCTGTTAAAATACCAAATAAATTTATGCCAAGACTGAAAATTTGTAATGTGGAAAATTATGATTCATCAGATGACAAACTCTGCGAAAATATTTTAGTGCAAAATAAATTAAATGAGATGGATAATGTACACTTCAAAATGGTCAGGAAAATAAAAATAAAGAATGACACACATCTGATTGTGGAAGCCAGTCCGAATTTGTTTAGTAAAATTATCAACAATGGTTACCTTTTTGTGGGGTGGAGAAAATGTTTTGTTACTGAATCTTTCGCAATCACTCGCTGCTTCAGCTGCTCTCGTTATGGTCACCAGTCAAAAAACTGCCCATCTGATAATCTGTGCTGTCCACATTGTGCTAAAGAACATCTTATGAAAGACTGCTCTGAATCTACATTAAATTGTGTGAACTGTGTCTATCACAATAAAAAGTTCAAAACAACTTTCAACACTAACCACTCAGCCAAAGATCCCAAATGTCCTGTCTACCAAAAGCAAGTGGAATTTATAAAATCAAAAACGAACTATGAAGTATAGCAATCACTGCAAACCTCGGTCAAAATGCAATACCTAACGGTAGCACATCAGAATGTGCAATGTCTTAAAAACAAGATTGAAGATATCGAACTGTTTTCAACCAACGAAAACGTCGACGTCATGTGTGTGCCAGAAACCTGGGTTCGTACAAACGAAAGCGACTTCATAAATATATACGGTTTTACCTTAGTTAGTTCTTATTCTAGAACCACTTTTTCTCATGGTGGCGTATCTATTTTTGTAAGAAATACTTTGTCTGCTACAGAAATGCCTGAATTTACACTGTTAAGTGCAGATAAAACATTTGAATGTGCAGCTATCAGCTTAACTTTAGGCAGCATTGTTTACTATATTTTATGTTTATATAGATCTCCAGATAGCAATGTCAACTTATTTTTTGCAAGCTTTGAAGACTGTCTACATAAAATTATTAGCAAACGTAAATGTGATAGAATAATTGTTTGCGGTGATCTTAATATTAATTACAGTTGTAAAAATAATGATACCAAACAGTTGTCAGATCTTGTTCATGTTTTTAATCTAGAAACTGTGTTTCATGATGAAATAACTAGACTAGGTAATAATGGCGGTTCGGCTGTTGATTATGTTTTTACAAATTTCAACAATTTGTTATGTACATTCAAGATTATACATAACGGCTTATCTGATCATTCGTCTCAAAAAATCGTGTTTTCGATTAGTCATAATGTTACTACTGAACCTCATTTACGTAGATCATTTTCGCAGAAAAACATTCAAAAATTCCAATGCTACTTAAATGAGGAACAATGGGCGGAAGTCTTTGCAGCTTCAAATGTCAACGAAAAATTTAGTAACTTTACAAAAATAATGCAGTACTATTATAGCCTTAGTTTTAAATTAGTTAAGGTTACGAACTGTAGTAATAAGCGCAATAATAATCTATGGTTAACACAAGGACTGAAGATTTCATCAGCTCGCCTAAAAGAACTCTTTGTCATGCAAAAAGAGGACCTAATTTCTAAAAACTACTATAATACGTACAAGTCAATCTATAAAAAATTACTAAGACTTGCTAAACGCACTTATTTCGATAATCGAATATTAAATGCACAGAATAGGTCGAAAGCCGTGTGGAGTATTATTAATAGCGGTGTCGGCAATAAGCATTCTCAGAGAGTTGCAAGTGAACTCTTAGTTAATGGCGTTTCCACTAGCGATAAAAACTTTATTGCAAATGCTTTTAACGAATATTTTGTTAATATTACCAAGATTCTAAATATTCCAACGAATCTTCAAACATCTTCGAACAAACCAAATCTTATTCCAGGAACCATATTTTTAAGTCATGTCGATGAAACGGAATTACAAAATGTAATCCATAGCTTAAAAAATTCAAATTCGTCTGGCGCGTATGATTTTCCTCCATTTTTAATTCGGCAATGCTCATTTTCTATTCTAAAACCACTTTGCCATATTATTAATGAATGTTTCGATAACGGCACGTTTCCTGACTTACTCAAAATTGCAAAGGTTGTTTGTTTTTTTAAAAAGGGTGACTCCAAATTACTTAGCAATTATCGCCCAATTTCATTGCTTTCAGTTTTTGCAAAAATTATTGAAAAGGTAATAACTAAAAGAATTATATCGTTTCTAAATGTACATAATATTTTCTCAAAACATCAACATGGCTTTCGGGAGAATCATTCTACAATGTCCGCACTCGTATCCGTTTTGAACTTCATATACACAAACCTTGATGCAGGTAATAAGGTTATGGCACTATTTATCGACTTGTCCAAGGCTTTCGATTGTGTGGACCACAATATTCTCTTAGAGAAGATCGAAAGTTTTGGTTTGCGTGGAAAATGCAATTCTCTGTTGCGTTCCTATTTATCTAACAGAAAACAATTTGTCAGCTATTTGGATACAAAGTCTACCGAGTTACAAAATAGTGTTGGAGTTCCCAAAGGTAGCGTGCTTGGGCCGCTGCTATTTTTATTGTATACCAACGATTTGGATGAAGTTGTATCGGCTTTTCATTGTGCGTTTGCGGATGACATAACATTTGTTTCAGCTGCTAAAACTAATACAGATATGTCTTCTGAATTAAAAGTCAATCTTGGGAGTATTTCGAATTATATGAAGCATAACAAATTAGTTCTGAACATGGATAAATCTTACATAATGCAATTTTATTCTTCTGAAAATAATTCTCACTCTAGTCAACTGATCAGGATAGATGGGAAAGCAGTTGCACAGGTTTCATGCTTCAAGCTTCTAGGTGTCAACCTTGACTTAGCTCTGACATTCGAAGATCACATCGACTCAGTCTGCAATAGATGCTCTTCTATCTGTTTTGCTCTTAAAAGATTATCCTATATTTGTAGTTCAGCAGTAGTAAAAGCTTTTTACTACTCGAATTTCGAATCCGTTGTTAGATACGGAATTATTTGCTGGGGCTACAAATCGTCTGCTCAACGTGTCTTTGTTTTTCAAAAAAGAGCTGTGCGCTGCATGTATCGGCTAAAATTCAGAGACTCCTGTAGAACTGTTTTTAAACAAAACAAAATACTAACTCTCCCCTGTATTTTTATTTTGGACATGTTGACGTTTGTTAAAAGTAATTTAAATTTGTTTTCAACTCAAAATGTACATCATGATTATGCTACTCGCTATGGTGGAGACCTTCAGTATAAACTGCACCGTCTGGAACTATTTAGAGCTAATCCACTTTATATTGGTGCTATATTGTATAACAAATTAAACCCTGAAATTGTAAATATACCAATTGTTAGACAATTTTCATCGGCTGTGAGAAAAATTCTTATTGAGAATGCTTTTTATTCAGTACAGGAATTTTTAGATTGTAAGTTTTAATATGTAATGTAAGTTTTTAATATATGTAAAAAATGTATTTTTTTGTAATGCTTGGTTTTGTGACTTGTTTTCATCTACATTCTATGTAGCAACAAAACTAAATAAATTATTATTATTATTATTATTATTATTATTTAGAAGAGTATGTTGTGAGGGTGATCGTTATTCCGGTGGTTCAAAGCGGTATTTGGCCAATCTGCCAGTCTGCTACCATTTCATATACCGGGTGACCGGTTTCATGAACATAGTAAGTTTTAAGTTTTAGTAAACAAATGATATGCCTAACGTAATTGATGTCTAAGGACTTATAGCCTCCCCCCTTTCTCCATAATTTAAAGTTCTGACCTAGGCAACCTTGTTTCCTAAATTAAATTAAATGTAACCTTGTGGTATATCATGTTTTTGCTATGTTTAGTATGTAGTAGAAACATATCCTCTTTATTTAAGGATCTTATTATCTCAATGTATCTATTCCGGAACTCCAATTTGCTATTATATCTACGTATCTTTGTTCGTTTTCCAAAAATGTCGTTATTTTTATGTAATTTCATATTTATTCTTGTTGAACACATCCCTCCTCTTCTACTATAATTTTTTACCATAATCATAACACAACTTTTCCATATATGCATTCCCTCCACTTATTATTTTTTTTCTTACAGTAGAACTATTCCATTCTCATTCGAAATAGTTTGTCCTACAGGTTTTTTCTTTTTAGAAAAAAATTTATCTTACGATTTGTCTCATGTTATTCATATGTTGTTTTTAGTTTGTTATTGAGTTTTTGTATTTTCTTCTCCCTTCAATGACATTGATAATTTCCGGTGTAATACAAAGTTTTCGATTTGCGCACTCTTCAGCTGTAGTATTCGTTTCATACGTTTGCCACGGTTTTGGAATCGTTCATTGTATTTTAATAATTTTTTTATGTTCTGCTAGTGGCATTGTTTAATCTACTAGTCCTATTGACTTACATTATAGTGGAAATAACATTGTTTGTAAACATAGACCTGATTAAATAATCTCTTAACTGTAAAGGCAACAACTGCCAACCTTCTCGGTGATTTTATTTTCCAGTTAAGGGCCGGAATCTGGCCAAAGATGTATGTGAATGTTGCGATTATTAAAGGATTTTTACATTTTAACAAAATTAATTAGAATATAAATAAGATGACATTTTCATTTCTATTTTAAATTGTATCATATTAGCTGTACTTTTTTTGATTATAATTATATTTTATTTAATTCATTCCCAAGCAAATATTCTTTGTCCCCAAATTGTTTACTAACAAACACGTTCTTGTAACACAATGTTTTTAATAAATTGCCAAATTTTTGATCGAGATTTTTACAAAGGACCAACTATGACAGATACATACAAACCGACTGAAACTCTTTATGAAGCTTATGCATGAAGTCAGTGACAAGCCCGTTTTTATTAGTCTGGTATTTTATAGTAATCCGCTTTTCGAATCGGTAGTAAACTTGTCAAGTGGTATTAAAAAGCTGTAAATTATCTTCTTTTATTTTAGGTTAACGCACTCTGCGACAATCAGTTTTTGCATCCCATACTGCCTTGCGAATTTCTAGATTCTCCAGAATTCGAATCGAGTAGAAACACCATAGACGACAAGTTCAAGGTAGGAAGAACTCGTTTGCTTACTTCAATGGTTTTCTAAATGGTCATGAATAGACTGATCTTTAAACTTATTTTGCTTGTAAATATATTATAAAAAAAGTAAACGGTGCCAATATCGATAGGTATGCATTCTCAATGTAACAGTTTTACTTCCTTTCCTTGTTTTAGGTATCTATAGTGGCAGCAAGCAGCTGCAGGTATGTGTTCTGGCAGCGATCTGCTCTGGAATATTTGTTTGTAAAGGAAACCTATCTGGCTACAGTTCTCACTACACTAATCGCCAGAGATATTACAACAAAGCTGTATGCCATGAACAACAAAATTGTGACTGCCAAAGGGTCGCACTTGGACATAAGATTGCCAAGCATAACATCCTCCTTGACATCTGGCGGAGAATACAAGTCACCAATTCGCATTAAGAAAGACGGCTTAGGTAAAGCTCTTTGTTATTTTCGTTGTTAATGTTATAAATTGCTAAAAAACTAGAATTTCTATCCAATTTTTTTTATTTCCTTATGAGAAGCTTATATTCGTGCTTACTTGCTTTTTAAAGATGCAACTTAACAAACACATTTTGCCAGCGCTAAATAACATTTTGTATTCAGCAACTATGATTATTTATTAAGGCTAGTAACCACTGTAATTTTTCTATACGGTCATAGTATCTTGCAGGTTCTCAGAATCGAAAACAAGCTGTAAAAGGACCAATTGAATTTATGACACTGATACCCGAAACAGGTGACCTTTTAAATATGGAAATGTGAGAATTAGACACGATATACGAGTATTGGCTCTTTGACGACTAAAATTACCCTGCAAATCTCATCCTACAAATTTCAGAACATATACGAGGGAAAAACAAAACATTAACACAAACGGCAACCGAGACATGCTATTAATTCTATTTTAATTTATATGTACTTATACAGATTGAAGGAAGAGTTACAAAAAAGGCGTTTATTGAAATAGTTGCATTGTGAACTCTCGTGCATTGAATGAAAATTGAAATGGGATAGATCACAAAGAAGAGAAGATATTATCGTCACAAATTCAACAGAAATGAAAAACAGAAGAAAATATACATGAGAAAAATTTGCAAAGTAGATTGTCTGAATTCTACCGTGACAATAAAAGCATTGGAAGCTGCACGTAGTTAGACAAATAAAAATATTTCATTGAAAAAACAAAACTGTAAAGGAGAATCAAACTGAAAAATATGAACTTGCAACCTGCAATTTAACATGTAACCCATTTCGACAACTACACAAAAAATCAGACCAGCAGCGTCATAGCTGTAATGAATTTTAGTGAAAATAGAAGACCAGCTGGCCCTGGACGCTAATATTTATTTGACCTACTGCACTATAGCAGAATGCTGATGTGTTTGTTTTATGCAAAAAGCTTGACGTAATATATAAAGTTTTTGCTTAACAGGGTAAAATTATATTTTTTAATGTGCTGGGTAACGAAGTCAATTTTAAACAGTCAATTTAATATATTAAACTATAAGACGAATGGGATTTTATAACTACTTAAATATGTATATACATGGTGTTGCAAAAATAGCGAATTAACTCTATGTTACCTTCCTTCATGTCTTTAATATTCCATATTATGATAGTAGGTATTACACACTTGCCTGATTGTACGAATATGAATACATTTGTATTTTGCATATTTTGCGAAAGTATATATAAACCGTTCAATAGTTATTTGCCAAGTAGGTATACATGGAATTTTGTTTTTATGTTTAAGAAAATTAAAACTCCCTAGCATCTCTTTCTGACACTTTGTCAGAATCATCTGTTATGTACAGGAGGCTCACGAAAGTGTCTAATTTGATATTTTGAGGTTAAACGTGCAATGTTGCCAGTGCTTTCATACTTTGTTTGCCACTAGGCATAATATGTATGGACATCAGCGTTATGGATACCTATCTGTCAAATTGTAATACTAGAGCAATATGCCAAAAGTAATTAAAGGTGACACAAAACTGAAAATTACAAAAACCTACAGGCATTATAAAACCGACAGGCCAGATCTTACTGAAACTGACATCCTTGCCCGGCTTACTGATATTTGGGATGCAAGTATTTATGCACAAAACTTAACTGTTGCTTTAATTTTGGGCTTTATACTGTTTTAGGTGTCCGAAAGAACTATAAGAAGTATTATTGGGAGGGACAATTTTGAAATTAAACCTTTTGGCCCACGACCTAAAAATGATACATAGGTACTATAAAAATTTTGCATTTCGGGAAGATTTGCAACGACAGATTTGGAATGATCACTTGAAAAATGAGCACTTTACTTTGGCTAGACTATTAAAGGCCTACATGATACACTCATTACATAATATACAATTTATAATTACAATAAAAAAACGACTTTCATGATACCATTATGCCTATTCAACAAAGTATGACACGTATTCAGAATCAGCAAGTTGTCTTTCATGAAATTTATCGTAACCAATAATAAAAGTAGCACAAAATCCAAAACCAAATCTGGCAACCACGTTTTGTACATTAACATAAAATTATCATTTTGTATAAAATGGGCATAACCTAACTTTTCTTAATGACTGACAGCATATTTACAGGGTGAAATTCATCACCCTAACATGGCCTCCTATCTGGCAAATAACTATTGAACGGTTTATACAAGAATTTTTTTAAATTTTATATTCTAAAAACTTGTAGGAAACATGATAAGTTAATTTGATAACAGTGCATTTAATAAGTTGCATAAAAAATGATAGAAGTTATTTTAATGAAGTGTTTGTAATCAAACAGTGTTGCCAGTTCACCCAGTTTTGAGGTTAAGAAAACCCCATTATATCTTCAAAATTCGGAATTTTTGCAACACTCTGATGAATACCTCATGACTCTTTTTAACTACACTTTTCTATTTTTTTCTATTTTTTGTCATTAAAGCTGGTTGTCCAATTGCCCGATGATATCACTGCTTTTAGCCAAATTTTCCAGGAACGTTTTTTAATTTTCTTTTCTTCTCCACAGAAGAGTCCGTTTTTACATGTCTGTAATCCGTCATTCAATACACGGCACCCAACCATTGCACTCTCTGACCCTTAACAATCTATGATATACTTGATTGCCAGGACACGTTCATTATTTCAATGTTCGATTGTCTTCTTCATTGCCCATTTGCAGTTTTTACCCCCATGATTACTTTTCCATATTTTTAATTTTGCCGCATTTTCCTGATACGTATCCATATCTCACACCCGTAGACAACCGCTGCTTGGTTAAGTGTCTTGTAAACCTTATCTTCAGTTATTATCCATACTTCTCTTATCTATTTCGTTGTCCTCTTCACTTTTACTTGTTATCAGAACTCCTAAGTCTGCTCTTTCAAACAACGTTTTATTCTATGTCTTCACTTTGAGGTATTTATTATTCTTCTTTTCTGTTGCTCTTGTTTTAGATATTTCTTTTGATAACTGCTTTAGTTTTTAAGTATTCCCCAGTTCGTCTTATAATCTTGTTAACATGATATGTTATTCACATATGCTAGTACTTGCCTTTTACTATCATAAATTATGCTTTTAGTTAAAATGCTTTCCAAAACAAGGTGACCTTATTTAATGTCACACTTAATGCCGTACGTCCTTTCATATTTGATTTATTACAATACTCTTTCTTAAAATTTGTCCCATCCAAAATAATTATCATTGATAGTATTATCCCCATTTAACAGTTCATTAAAGTATCCCACCAACTATTTAACTTCTCTTGTATATCACCTATTCCCCTTCTTTAGCTCTACAATAGATGTGTTGTAGTACTTTTCTTGACCTCCTGGTATACATTTCTGATATCATTATTCATCAGATAGTTTTCCATATTCTGGATCTGGAGCTGGGTTTCGCAAGATTCTTTCTTTTTTCTACATATTTGTTTTATTATTTTTCTTATTAGATTGTAATGAAATTATTTTCTTTATACATTTGAATTTTAGCTTTGTTCATATTCTCTAACTTTTAACAATCCTCAGTTTATTTTTTTTTTTGACTGCTTGAGCTATTTATCTATTACAGCCGTTACTATTGTCTGAATTTGTTTCCATTCACTCTCACTATTTTATACTTCTGCATTCATTTCTGATGTTTCCATTGCATCTCTTTCAAGTATTATTTAGTTTTACTATCCTGTTAACTGTGCAACTTACTATTAGGCATTTTTGCAATTCTGAATATAATTAAAAATAAACCTAATTAACATAAGCACCTCTATAATTTCTGACATCTTTGTCGGCATGTTTGTCTTCCAGTAATAGTATCTACATGGTCTATCTGAAATTTGCTCCTCCCACGTCGTCTTCTGAATACCCTTATGAACGTAATATGTACTCATTATTCTGAGGATGTTTCCATGATGAATTCTGTTAGAATTTGTCCATTTTCATTGGATTTTATATTTACTTTTCCCTCCTGTAAATTTTCTGTGCACCTCATTTCTGGCAACTTTTGCTTTAAAATCACAAGAATTTTATTATAGATCATATAGGTCGTTTTTATGTCTATATCTTTATCTTCTGTTGGCGCATAATATTTAAAAATTGCTGTACTTCCATATATGTATAATAAATTGTTATTTTAATCTGCTCACATTTTCTTTACTTGAGAGTTACGGACGTTGAAAGTTTTTCACTTAATATTTTATATAGAGCGTTATGTTGTTAAATGTAGCAATAATTTTGTACGAAACGATAGTACTGAAGCAGCTTTATAACGCGTTTTAAAGAAATCAGAGGTCAAAAGTGTAAAATAAAAAAGCTCTTTCAAAGATATGTTTAAAATACCTATAAAATGAATTCTATGAATTTCCAATTGATCTGAAAAGACGGAACTTCAGATGCTAAAAAATATTCCTTTTACAAACAGATTGTAATTATCCGAAAAGTGTTATATGGTATGTATAAGGACCTACCAAATTATATCAACATATTAAAAATATCGAACTGCATTTGTTAAAAAACAATTAAAATAGCTGAAAAATCGTAAAATTTGATACTCTTTTTACTTCCCTTGTCTAAAAGACGAAGGAAGTATTGTAATCGGGAACAACTTTCCGAAATTTCCTCAGATCTTCATATTTCAGGGCCCCAGACTAAAGTTTTATTTATTTTTGCTTTAACGGAGAAATAGATAAAAGTAATAATTTGTACATAGCTCAGACTTTACCCTTGACGAAAATGGGACCCAACAGATACAGGACAATATTGTAAGAGACAAAAAGGGCAACGAATAAGTGTGTTGTGTTTAATGGAGCTGCACCTCAGAAATCCGACGGGCCCGAGTGCCAGCGTGCGACAAATGGTCGAACGTTAAAATTGCATTCGCAGGCACTGAAGTTCGAATCCTGCCGCCGGTAGTTTTTTATTTGAAAATTGGTGTAATTCGCATTAGCAAGTGTTTCCTATTATAGTTTCGGTATTATTAGGAACGTTAAGATATTTTTACGTCTAGTTTTCTATGATTTTCAAAATTATTTAGTGGCACAACGCCCACTTGTCAGGGAAATTCTGAAGTTCTGAGTAAATCCCTCAATTCGCTCGTGCCTGCTTTTGGATATTGGAAATATCTTGAATATATTGACATTGTAACTTCAACTTTAACGGAGAAAATAAGAAAAAATCGCAGGGAGAGGTATTTTGAAAATATGGAGGATGATCAAGCACAACTACATGTTTTTAGCATGAAAGTCTTAATAATGGGAGCCGTATGGGAAGGCGATGAAGCACCAATCTGGGACACGCTTTGCGCCTCAAGTCCTCATTAAAATCAGTCTACATGCTTTCCGGTTCATGTGAAGCTCTTCAGACATCATTTTTAAAGTAGATAATTCAACGGTCTCTTATCACGAGCAGTTTTCTCCTAGCTTTAATATATTCTCGAGTTCTAGCCCTTATCGGACGCCTTGGTCCAGAATCGTCGTTCACATCTTCGCGGTCATCATGGAAGCGAGTAAACCGTTTAAACACTTTTGGGCGCTTTAAAGCTTGATCCTTATACACAATTTTTCTCAAGTTTAAAAAAAAATCTGACAACGCTATGTAACAGCGTTCTGGTTGTTTGCCCGTACCTAAGCAACGTATCAGAATAAACAATTGAAAATCGGCCTAGAAAAGGATATAGAGGAAAGTATTGAAATTACTAACTACTTTATTTATTTTTGAGTTCTGCACTTAGTCCAGGAACTTAATTATTGTACCTCGTATATACTCAACAGTTCAATACACAAATTAACCTAGCAGTATTTCATTTGCTATAAATAAATTATGCTCGAAGAAATCCAAGAAACAGAATTTCATTAATGCAGAAACATTAAACTCGCTTGATTTGCTCACTACATTTACATGCACGCAACCTGTAATAGGCTGCTGACAACTGCGAAATGACTTGGAAATTAGGCTAAAGCGTTATTCCCATTTAAGTACAACAGTTTTCATCAGTATTCAAAAGAATTTCATTGTTAGCTAATTTAAGTTGTAAACTTTCCTATTCACACTATTTGTTTAAATAAATAAAACAAAAATTAAAAAACGGATTTTTCGTAAAAACGGAAATTGTTCTAATATTAATGAAAATTAATGTATGATCAGAATAGATTAGGGAAGGGCGGAAGGATAGCTACCGGCGGCAAATGTATCAAGATCACTATGTCAAAACGACCTTAACAGCTGAAGAAGACAAATACTAGTTGAATATTTAAATAAAACAAAATAAAGCTGAATTTAATTCGGGAAAGGTTGTGTCGATGACTAATAATAGATATCGATGTAAGTTGCTCTTCAAAATTGTAACTGAGCTTAGTGCTTCTGATAATTAAAAAAAATGAAACTGTTAAAAAACGGTGCATATGGATTATGGGAGTAAATGTCATGCTACTACTGAATTCTGATAAACATAACTGCTAAAGATTGCAAAACGAAGTCTATTTAAGGTAGCACATCTTGAAAAAGGTGTTACGGTATAAAACTGTTTTTACGACACCTCAGGGCACGAAAGTGCCATAAGACTTATCTCGTCCGGGAAACGTCAGAACTTGCCCTAGAATTCTTGAAGAACAGAGTAATAGCCACGGTTGAATACGCTCAGGGAGATGGGCGTGGTTCTACGAACGGGACGCCGTAGGTACAAGGGTGACAACATATACAGGGTGTTGCAAAATAATAGGGCGCCACGTCTGACAGAAACCCGAAAGCCAAACGGGGTGGGATATGTGTGTAGCCTTGGGGCTCCCTGGAAGCGGCAGCTGGTGCGTTCGAACTTAACTTGACGCTCACAAAATTCGTGCAGAATCCGCTTTACACTAATCTGACACCAGTCGCCTATCGGGCGACGACACTACAAATTGCTTAAACTAAAACACAGCTGCTAACACAAAGAAAATACAGCGGGAGCGTTTAACAAACAGGTCTATTGTTTTTCAGCCACATACGGTACAACAATGTTACAGTGCAAAAATAGGGGGGGGGGTGCGTCTTAGTTGTTACATAAAATGCTGAGCGCCTGCAAGTGACACTGTATAATGAAAGTCTGCACACACTGCGTATCGGCAGGGTGTGTTGAAAAAAACGTTAAAGATTACATAAATAATTCTGAGCGCTTGCAAATTGCCTTGTACAATGAAAATCTGCTCACATTAATTGATTAGCGCGGAATTCTTATAACTAGTAGAATACCTTAGCTTAGCTTCACCTGTGGCAGTAGAAGGGGCCCCAGCTGGGAGCCTGGCGCTGTTGTTGTCCCCAGTATCCTCACTAGAAGCCACGACCAGAATAATCAACAAGGCTTGCATGTAGAATTAACCAGGGATAAACCGCTCTTAATTTGATCCCACACAGAGAGGTTATATCGGCACACGGCTCATTTAACGAGACGGAGAAGCGCCTGGCATTTCGACGGGACATTCACAAAATACCCTCAACCATACACACTGCTGTGACCGACTCGCTCTAAGTCCGGAAACACACACACACTGAAAGACACCCTCGCAAGCGTCACGCGGACACCAACCTCCGAAGGGGACACGCCGCTGGCCGCATACCTCAAGAACTAAACTGATATCTTCTGCTACCAGATGCCAACTAACTGACATCCCCCTGTGCTAGGCAGTCCAGCGCCGCCAGAACGGGACGGGGGGGGGGGGGGACGCTTCTGTGGCTCGCGCAGAACAGGTGCGACAACTGCAAGCTTGCGGGCTTGCTTGCACTTATAGAGCATCTCGCTCTAAACGCGTATTTAAAACTCGCTCGCAGAGGCCGGGACTCGACACCTGCACGCTTAAAAGCAAGTCGTAGGCGGATCGATAATTTGTACAAAGGATAACCTTAGCGCTCCAACAGGTCGACAACCGAGAAACACAAAATGAGTGCATTTCAGACCGTCAACTATAAGCGAAGTAATTCGGGATGTTTAAATTCAAGCGAAAAAATTCGAAAAGCCCATATACAAGTGGGGTCGTAATTTAGAAAAATACTCTAATTAGCCGTACGTTCTTACACTTTAAAAATGTCCTGATAAAGGAGCATTACTGTTCTATATTTAAAAAAACGAATATAAAGAGAAAATAGTTTGAATTACACGAAATAATATATTTTGGTAACCCTAGCAGGGTTCGTTCTTCTTCTTCTTTTCTACTTGAGCAATTAAACTCGTATTTGATGCCATATTCTCTTCAAATTACTTTTCCTTATATTCTCTCATAGGAAATATATCCATACCCTCTTTGGCAGTACCTTTCTTTCATTTTTAAAGATGTTTCTGTATATATATTTTTATTGATTTTCATCTTATTTATTTCATGGAGACTAATATTCTAACAAACGTAGACATCTCTTTGATTGTTCGTCTCGTTTTTCTACTTCTCTAGGGCCGTTTATTATTTTTATATTGCTCTTCCTTCTACTTTCAATGCTTTTATTTCCACCTGTTCTTCTCAACCATTAAGGAGTATTAGGTATTCCACTGGCTTGTTCAAGGTATTGACTTTGCATTTTATCATAGCTTGTTTGCTCATGAATTTCCCAGGATTTTCAGTTGTTCATGAAACTATCTTTCCCAAGAATGATGAAATTCCCGGATGAAATCTGCCTACTGCTATCACTAGGCGACAAGAAGAACATAGAATGATCATTCAATTCAAAGACTTTTCAAGTGCATTGATATTTTACTAACGAAGTATTTCAAAACAGATCTCTAACAACATTAATACACGCCTTCTACTGCTGTACCAAATTATAAATTCCGTTATGTATAAAATTTACAAACTATTACTGAAGAAAAAGTTGTGTAAAAAGTACGACTGCTTATATCTGTATATTTCAGTGTCGGAATTAAACCGGCGTCTTTTCATAGCTTTATTCAGTGGAGTGTGAAAATGACAATCGGATTGGAGAGTGCTACAGTATTTCCCACCGAGATCTTTTAATTCGATCTTGCAGCGACACAGCAATGTAGGGTTGTGCATATCTTGCAATAGGATCAGATTATTTGTTAGGTACTCTGGAGGGTTGATTCTGCTGGCAGTTTTCAGGCGTTGCAATCTTTCTGAGTAGAATTCTCTGTTAACGTTAACATTCTGTTTGTAGAATATCATTAAGCGTTATACATGGAAATTGCTTTAAGTATAAACCCTTTCGCATTAAAAATTGAATCACAGCGTGCTGATTCTGTTGGAACGCAGAATGTATGTTGAATATCATATTTTAATAGCTATTTAAGCAACAAGAAATGTAAGGACTTTTTTGAGGTAGGCAAGTACAAGCCAAGGCGAAGTCGCGGCTTGTTGCCTGCCGAAAATGTTAATAGGCGATACATTCCGAGTTATCTTATTATATTTTTTCCGCTGGTTATTGACATTTTCCAAGATTTAACAAAAATCGTTTGGCATGTCACCTGTCACCTGTCACTCAAACGAGCCATAATTTTTTAGTAAAACATCACTTTTCTAAACTTGTTGCGTAATATACTATTATCGCATTTTATTTGGTAATGTACTACATTTCTACATTCAAAATCGTTTAGAAATGTGGTACATTTCTGCATTATAAACACTTTTCTGCATAGCAACGGCGATTCGTTTTACATTTGACAATGCGCAAGTGTATTGTTGGTGTCACTGTAAATCTACGTCAAACTAGAGGTTAGCATGTTAGATTTTACGTCAGTCTGTATAAAAACTGACGCAAAACCTAACCTGCGATCCTAAAAATTTGACACTGACTTACAGTACCACCAACAATACACTTCAGTACTGCCAAACGCATAGTATCAACTGTAGCTGCTTATTGTGCTTTAGTACATAGAAACGAGTTCTGCTCAGCTTGGTTACGTTTTGACACTTAGGGCCGGTTGCAGAAAGCAATAAGTCTGGTGTTAGCTAACGTCGCGTCAAAGTGAACAAAATCGCATCAAATTTTGTTTACTAATGTATTAGTTACCATAAGCATTTGGGATTTGATGCGTTTTTGTTCACTTTGACGTCGCGTTAGCTAACACGAGACTTAACATTGCTTTCTGCAACCGACCCTTAGTGTCACTTTTATATAGAAATGTAATATTTTACATTTCTTATGAAATGCGATAAAATATTATACCCAACGCTTTAGATAACTGGTTTTACTGAACTCATATGGCCGTTTAAGTACTCGCTCACGTTCTTACTCAAACTAGCCGTACTTGTTCAGTAAAACATCACTTTTCGAAACTAGTTGCGTAATATACTATTAATGTGATGCAGTAGCAACAGAGTTGAGCCACTTCATATGTAAAACCGTGGCACAAGAATACATTTGTTTGATTTCCATGATCACCAATGATAACATATTAGAAGCAAACGCATTGCAGTTGAATTAACTTCATAATTATATTTGTTTGTTATTATGATAATCAGTTTTTGCGGTACTTGCTTTTCTGACAAAATTTGTACTAGATTCTCAAACTGTACTATTTGGAAATGTATTGACCCATTTGCGAATTCGATCAGCACAAATGCTTCCAATTTTATCAATATTTTCTACTTGGTTTAACAAATACTTTCAGTTGGAAGATACTTGTATCATTCTCCTACATACTTCCAATATCTCATTATTGTGTCCAAATGAACTGTAGTTCTATGTTAAAAGTGCTTGCAGTTATAATATCGTCGTCATAATGATTTCTTTCTGATATATTTTCCATACATTCTATATTTATAGCTCAATTCTTATATACGTGTTTTTAAACAAATTCAAAAGTACACCGTCTTTTAATTAATACCACAAAAGCACCTTTGCTCACTAAATTTCTTGGTTTCGATTTCTTTGCGGTATCAAATCTGAGTAGACACGGAAATAATTTTATACTATTTCCGTTCGTCTCTTTCTTCGTATTGCTGCTTAAGTGTATTTTAAGTTGTGGTATGTGTACTTGTAAAGATAGTATATATAAATAACAGTACTGTAAGTCTATTACCTACATTTATCGTAAAATATATCGAAGTCAAAATATATCAATTTCTTCTGGTGATCCATGATTTATTAGATTTCGTTCATCTTTCGTTTTTTTTTGTTGAAACTTAAGCTGTATGTTTGCAATGTATTTGATAACTTTTTTTACTGTTGAATTGATCAATCCTCGAGATAAGCGGCTCGATAAATTCAAATATTGGCCAATTCAGCCTTTTAGTACTGACGTCACTCTGGAGCGCAGCAGCCTCGTTATGTAGGTGGCATTACTTGTGCTCTCTTTCATCATATGTAATATACAAGTTAAACCTGAAATACGTGGACATGACTTAAGCAGAGATCCTTGAGCCAAAAACACCGAGCTCTGTGGATTAGTGGTTACTACGTCTGCTTAGCATTCGGGAGGTTGTGAGTTTGAGTCTCGTGACCGTCTGCTCTGATTCAAGTTTTTAGATAGAAGTTTTAGATAGTTTTCCTGAGTTAACAGAGTACCTTCTCTGTCGCGAATGCCGGGACAGACTTTTTCACCTTTCTTGGCCTCTCTTTTATTCTCAACCCCTTTCTTCTCTCACCCATCCTGAAATTCCCGTTATTGGCTGAAGAGGGACGCAAGGTCCCTATAGCAGCCCGCCCCCAGTTGGGGGAATTGAAATAATCCTGAATTTGACCTTACCGAAAACAAGATAAGTGAACTCAACTTACTTATATCTAAATGCCAGTATTCTGCCTCAAAGCTCTTAAAAAAAGCTAATATTCATGATAACGATAGAACGTTCGAATACATTTGAATGATATTCAACATGACACTCCATATTGCTATAATTCGTCTTTTGCGATGATATTGCTTATTATCTTTGGACTACCAGTGGCATAGGCTGCCTATGGAGAGCTGAACCATATTTTTCGAAACAAAAACAAACAATTTACAACGCACATGAGAGCGCAAGTATTGGAGTATTGCGTATTACCCGTACTGATATATGGAAAAAAACCTAGGCATTTACAAAAACGATCTTACATAAACTACAAGTCACCCCAAAAAGTATGGAGAGAGCTATTCTAGGTATTACTTTAAAGAACACGAGAACAATACAATGGATCAGACAGCAAACAACGATGGAAGTTGTAGGTAGTACAATAATGAAAATGAAATGGTGGTGAGTAGGACACATAGCTCGAATGGATATTACAAGATGGACAGGCAAAACTGCACGCTGGAAGCCATGGGCAAGAAAAAGAAGAATAGGAAAACCTTTCACCAGATGGTACGACGATATAAGAAAAGTAGCAGGTAAATGATGGATGTCAACGGCACCTATCAGAAAGTAACTCTTAAATAGTATGGCGGAAAAAAAATAAGCAAGAGACATCTATTGGTAATATTTTGGTGTTCTTGTAATTCATGATATCTGCTACGATTTACAAAAAGAAAAATCTGGGTGACTCCACCGTTTTTTTCTAAGACAAATAACGTCTAGTTGCCTGTATTTGGAGAAATCAACGACGAAAAGACAATTTTATAAGAAGTATTATTAGTTATCTTAATAAATTTAAATAATCAATTTTATTACTGTTTAACGGTATACGAAGGTTGATTTTATAAAAAATTGAGCCTCACTCAGCATTTCTGTATTATTTCTAATTGCGAAATTTAACAATTGGGAAAGGATTACTCCCTCAATTAAACATTGGTTTCTTGGTATAGTGGACGACTAGATTTCACCTGTTTCAAAAAAAATAATGCAGCCACCCAGATTTTAATTTTTTTCTGTCTCATTCGCAACAAGTATCTAAAATTATAAAGACGCACAAAAATATGAAAATATTAAAATGTTGCTGTATGATCTGTGTCGTCACACATGTGTTTCATCCACTAGCAGTCGACTGATAATAACTAATATGAACTTTAAGGACGACTTATGTCCGTATATAGGGTCATACTGAATATTAGTCATGGGCTTATTCGAATGAAAAATAACCGGTTATCCGGTTATTGAAATAACCTCTGTAACTCGGTTTTCGTTCCAAGTATTCGAATGAAAAATAACCTCATCTTGATACGTACTACGTGCCGTATCTTAGCGACCTGCGAGTGATCGAAATTCTGTAAATAATACGTCAATCATAACGATAAGCAAGGCAGATTGTACTGATTGACCCAAGTGAGGCTCGCGACTGCTTGTTGATGTTATTAACACATTTGAGACTCCCAGTCGACCGGTTAAATTTATGGAGCCGTTCCTATTAAAGATAACGCTCTGCTGAGTATGAGATTTGCCCAAGCTGTTTTGGTATTAATTTATAACGGCCTAAATTTTTGCTTCGAAACGCTGTTGATTATGCCTAATAAGGAATAAACAGAAAGCGAAATAAGATTTTCCAATATCGTAACAGATTTATATTTAATTTTTAATAACGGAGCAGTCAATGCCCATCCGTCGTCATATGATATGAACGAGGGACAAGAAGTGGATTTTGATGTTTAAAATTTTAAATGTGCGTCCTTAGAACCGCGGAAGGCTGAAGGTGGATAAATTATGGATTCTAAAATATACCGGTATGCTGTGCAAGCGAAAAGGGAAGGGTGGCTACTAGAGAATTTTAGGAACTAAAAATAGATTCAATAGATACTTTATATTCGCATATTTATAATTTCTTTATGATTAGTATTGATATAGCTATTCTCAATTGTTTAAACTCCTTAGAAATCAAATAAAAATCATTTATACAATTATTATAATTAACGATTAACTGAGTTCCTCTGCTATCTGCAAGTTACGGTGCCGATTGAGATGACGGTGAACTACCAACCGGCAAACCGCCAACCGGCGAAATCAAAACGAATCGAGAGCCAAAATTTATTCGAATAATTATTCAAATAATCATTCGGTTATTAATATCATTCGAATGCAAATAATTTGGTTATGAAAATTGTCCGGTTATGCCCATCACTACTGAATATGTTTCGTTGTTATCGGCAAAACTGTTTTTTTAAAGAAATTTGAAGCAGCATACCGGATTAACTACATGTATAGGAATATATGTAAGTTGAGTTGAATTGTCGTATTTTCGGCTCAGAAATTAGTGACTAACATGTGTATTTTTGTGTATACCATCCTGCTATGTCCATTACCTTTGCTGAATGCAATGATTCCTAGTGACTTTAACAATTTTACAGATACTATTTTGTTTATCAAGTATGTAACTTGCTTTTAATATCATTAATGTGTTTTCTTATATGTGTTGCAGGTTTTGACTATGTAATATCTTTACTACTATCTGCTTGTTGATTGAATAGTATTTGATAACATTTAAAATATTTTTTGCAGTTATTGTTGCAATTTTTCTTATTATCTCATTCTGTTTTACTCGATTTGGAAATGTTGTTTCCTTGATATACAGGGCTATTAAAAATTTTACAGAAAAACTATTGCAATGTGTTCAGCAGTTGAAACAAACACAAAACTTTAAATAAACGTATGTATCTCCGAAAGTGTACCATTTTTGCAACAACTCGCCAAGTATTAACTCCGTTGTAATTAATTTTCGTGTGAATTTGTAGTTAATAAAATAAACCACGTTATTTCGTTTTATTCAGCTCTAGAAGGCAGCTGTGGCGTTTCCCAACCAGCTTTATTTAAATAACTTTTGGAAATAGCAAGTTGGAAATTATTAGGTATGTCGAACTCTTCTTCTTCTTTTTCTAATTTCTATTAGACTATGCGTCTGTATTGTCCAGATTATGGCATTTAATTGTTTCGTTCATGTCGAATTAAATGTTTTTGACACACGTACAGGAGGTGGTATGTTTTTGTCCATTCCGTACCTTACAAAGGTTCTTTTGGCCATTTCCCAACTACTCTTTTTGAATAGTAATCTTTCTCATAATCACCAAGCATTCTTGTATGAATTTCTTTTAGAGAAAGCCCCTCCGCAGTTAACAGTTCGATTAGCGTGTTGATTTTGTTTTGATGTAAGTTTGTCGTATGAGGTGTTTTAAAAATCGATAGAATACAATATAATTGTAATCCACTTGTAAAATTATACTTATCAAACAAGAATACGTTAAGTGAAAACTAGAATTCACTTGTTTTGTCACCGATCCTACCTATCCTATCATGGCCTGCTCATTACAAACGTGTTTCAATTGAGCCAGACTGGTATATTCGACCTCATAATTTTTAATTGAAAATTTATACTTTTTATTACTTAGGAAGTTAGTTGGAAAAGTGAAGGCTGGGATATTATAGCTAGCGCTTCAAAAATGAAAGAATTACATTCTTTCTATTTTGATGAATTGGAAATTCCTACCAATTTTTTTAAAAGTAAAATCCAATGGCATAGCTCTCAGGGAAAGCATTTTTGAGAATATAAAGTGCTTGTACTCGTATTTACTTTAGCTACTGAACACACTACGAAAATTTGGGAGAGAAATTTTTATTATGTGTGATATCATCTTCACCGTGTACACACGTTCTCGATAGTTTTTATTTGCTTTTTTCTCATAATGTTAGTTTTTGTTATCTTTCGTACAGTATGGACTTTTGTATATAGTATTTGGTTCTTTAGTTTGGTGTTCATGAAGATACAATGAAGAACTAAATGTTCCATTAAGTCAAAAGTAGGCTTGTTGAATTGAATATCGCAAATTCTTTTAGAAGTTATTAATTACTTCCTTTTACAATAAAGGAAGTATTGGCTTCATCTCAAAAATTCGAATTTGATATTTCAACAGATCTTCACGTTTTAGAGTCTCTTGAGCCCAAAAAACATGTTTTTGTTCATTGGTCTGCTGTCAGTCTGTCCGTCTGTCTGTGTGTTAACAGAATATCTCAAAAACTAAAAAAAACTTGAAACTTCATATATAAGTTTTGTGTACTATCTAGATGCGATAGCAAGCTTTTGAAAAAAATCGTATAACCGGAAGTATGGTGTTTACTTTTGTGATTTTTCAGTTTTCTTCGATTTTTCAAAAACGGCTATAAAGAATTTTTCCGAACTTTATATTTTTAACAAGCATTTTGACCACTGTATCGAAATATTCCGTTTTTTTTTCAGATGATGCCCTCCACAATTTTTAATAAGGAAATATTCAAAAGTGGAGGAAATGTGACGTTGCAAATGATATATTAATATTGCCAAATAAGTTCTAAGTTCATAAGTTGGAAACGCTTAAAGAAATTTAAAAGGAAAGTTATACTTGAACATACGACCTATAGGGGCTTAGATAACCGTCAAAAATACAGAACCTTTTTGTGACACCCCGTATCCGTAAAAACAATTTTAAAATATGCCCCTTTCAGTCCCATTAGAATATTTTCAATAAAACTTTTAATCGAAAAAAGTAAAGGCGTAATCGGAAACCGGCACACTAAATGGACACCCTGTATATTGGTTTCTCTTATATTATCTCTTTTATGACTGCTGCTATTACGTTTGCAAATATTTGTACTACAGTTTCAAAATCTTTGTTGCTAACACCTGTTTTTCATATAGTAACTCCATCCTATTTTCAGTTTTTTTCTTCTTGATTTTCCACTATCATTGCTGTTTGTTCTAGTTTCGAGACCGTCTTGAAATGTAAGTATCTCTATATTATTACACGACAGCACAGGTGGTTTTTATAGCACTAGCGTTGTCTTGAGACTAAATTTTTGGTGTGCAGAATAAGTTACATTTATGTACTATAAATAATTGGAATACTTTAAAAAGGTCTTTCTATTCTAAATATGGCACTTATCAAATTATATTCATCTATTTTCGTGAGAAAAATCTTATTGTTTTCATTAACTTGAGTTAGGAAATGAAGTTCATTTCGTAACTAGTGTGAAAAGTAATTCCTCTTCTCACTAAGAGGAAAAGTAAATATTGCAACTAAATTAAAGTTTTTTCGAAGTTTGAAGTTCGATAATAGATAACATCTCGTATGTCACGCGTGGGAAAACGTATAATTTCCTTATTTATGTGGCTTTGCTTGGTTCTGTAATGCACACATGTAAAGAAATGATGGGAAGCATAGTTAATAATTATTATTTCACATTTTCTGATTACATAAAGTATGTACATTGAAAAGCAACGAGCAGTTTATAGACTGCAATATTGGAATTACACTATAACCTTCACTTTTATTTATAAACTGACATACTTTGTGCAGCTGCAGTTATAATTTTTTTTGTTATAAAGTCAAAGCTGTTTCAATAATTTTGTAAGTTTCTCATCACGGAACCGATCTACACCGGAAGGTGATGATGTGATGCTGCGACAAATAGCTGCAGGAAGTGTTGACAGTAGACTCGTCCTCGACATTCCATATTTTATCTGACGACCTTCTAGTGCACATCTGATCTCAAAAATTAATGCCAATCATGTGCACTGCGATATCATTTTCACGCTTCATTAAAAAACTTGTAACTTACTGAAGAGCTTGTTTACACTTGTTTACGACTGCAAAATTGCCTGTTGAGCAAGCATAGTGTTTCAAAATGTGATTTATTGAAATAATGTATACGGATATAATGTGGAAATTAGGATGTACAATTTAAGACCTGTCTTTAAACATATTTATTGCCGAACAATTCTTTATTTTTTGTGGCCTACAACTATCTTGCCTTCAAAACCTGCCTTTGAACATATCTAAATGTATATACCGATAATAAATTGACCCAAAGATAATATTCATCCGGAAACCTGATTTAAACTGCCACCATTTTTCTCTGCTATTTTTATAGCTAAACGAGCTGTGCCACTTATTTACATTTTCGCATATCCATTTAATTAAGGATGTCTATATGTGTTTAATGGCCGTTTGCTTTATTAAGAGAGAGGATTTTTTGGTTTCAGTTGGATGCCCCACTTCCCCAGATTCGTTTTTGAGCGATAAGGGCCGTGAGAAGCCTTACCAAAAATATAAAGAGAATGGTTCGATTCCATTAAATGGCAGAAATATTAGCGAAATGGAGCCGCTTACGGAACTTCCCTCAACCGATGATTTGACCTCTAACGATGTGGAAAGCTGGCTGGAGAACAGTTCTAAATATCACAGCTGTGAAATAGTCGATATGGAGTAGTTAATTGATTAAGAGGTGTAATTAAATAAAGTTTTATATTGGATTTTTTGTTAATCTACAGAATGCTAGAATCGAATTTAAAGTAGCTTGTTGGTACTGCTTTATGCAACCGACACGCTCTTAAAGAAGCTTGATTCGCTATTCTAATTTAGTCTCCGTTTAAAAAAACTATTTGTGATTTGATGTACAAGAATGTGTTCATTCTAAATAATATGATCTAACTGATGATAAAAACAACATACGGTATAAGTAGCACATAATATGGATGCAGGGTTGGGAAGAAGTATTACCTAAAGCTTGCAATTAATTATGGTAGTTGTAAGGTCTACACATTACCCTTCTGCTGTGACGTAACAATTTTCTCTCTTTCTTTAAGTATAAAGAACTGGACAAAACAATCTGCAGTTTTTGGTCAGGTCCGCTTTAAATATGGCTTGTTTTATAATATGTGACATTTGACAAAATGACAGCAAAAAAAAAGGCGCAATAACAAGCAAGCGAGTAAGCCTAAAATCTTATTTTAAGCGTTAGGGGCTTCTTGGAAGAGGAAAAACGTCGGATTACATAGGTCAAGAATGTCTTGATTTTAATAATGTGCTATTTAGAGTATTCCTTACATTGAAGGCTAGGTATATGTCAAATTCTTTCTAAAGTCTACTACCTGTTATCTAAATATCGTTTTGAATTTCAAAGCAATATAAGACATACGTTTTAAACGCTATGTTTTGTTATTTCTGACGTCACAGAAAAAGGGTAATGTGTAGACTTTAGATATATATGAAAACAAAATACTCAGCTGCTACTTTTTTAGCTGTAAAGTAATATTTTCTAAGCACAATCAGCAAATTTTTCACTTCAGTCATATTCGTGCCCATGTGCAACTCCTCATCGACGATTTGTGTTCCTTGAAGGTCATATCGTAATAGCATTTTCTTTTAGCAATTCAATTCAATTCAATCTGTATTCGAAAAACTTTTTCGTAAATGAAACGATGATCGTCTTTTGTGGAAATATATTATCTTGTTATTTCTTTCTGGTGTATATTGTTTCGTTTTCAGTACAGTTATTACTATTACTTTTTCACTATGTTTATTTGTGCATATAACAGAATATGCAATGTTTGAAATTTGAATCTACCCTTAATCTGCACTGAAATCATTTGAAAACTATAGAAAAAACCAGTAAAGGGGTTTACTCAAGAACTTCCCTCGCAAGTGGACGTTGTGACACTAAACAATTTTAAAAATCAAACGAAAATACGGGTGAAAATATCTTCACGTTTGTAATAATACTGAAACAATAAATGAAAACACTTGGTAATGCGAATTAAATCAATTTCAAATTAAAAAAAAAACATTATCGGCAATGTGATTAGAACTACAGATCCTGCGAACGCGAATTTAAATCCTGTCGTGTCATCCACGAGCCTATCGAGAATCTTTCCCGGCTTTGTGATGCGCGGCTGTATTTAACAGAACTTGTTGTTGAAAGTTCTTTACTTTCTTCAATTACCCTGTATCTGTTGGGTCCCATTTACGTCAAGTGCAAATTATTACGTTTTTCTATTGCTCAGTTAATGCAAGAATAGATTAAATTTATTTTTTTTTCAATTCCTCACCCTGTATATATTTGCTCGAATTTTTCTCGGTTCCATGCTGGGTAGACATATAATCTGCATGCAAAATATCGTTTTCCTCCAACAAATAGTTTTTGAGGTATACCTCCAAGAAACAGACAGACAGAATCGAGACCAATGTCCGATTCTCAAGAGTTACTGAAATGATGAAAAGATACTATTTAGGTATAGCATGAACGCCTTACCTTTAATTAACATTAAAAACAACAATAAACCAAATTAAGTAACTTTTTTCAGACAATTTATGAGTAATATGATTTAAGTATCGAGCTTTTATAAGTACTTTTTATTTCATTACTATTAATAATAATTAATAATGTAGTACAACAATTGTGCATGTCCTTATATACATTTTCTTTGTTTGTTTGTTTGTTTGTAATAGACAAGCTCTAAGCATGCGGAGTACCAGATACCTTAGACACCGACTGCTATATGCATTTTCTTTATGGAATGTGCAATGAAAATGCTGTTGAAGAATACCCTCAGCGATATACCCATCGTCCACATCCGGATCAGTATGTTTTCATAAGAATTCGGAAAATTTACTTTTGTTCATCATGCTGGTCGAATCAGAAATGGTTTAGACACAGCGGTCCAGTTCCATGGCCCGCTCGTTCACCATATTTAACTGTTACTCTTGGCAAGCGTTAGCCGGCTGGTAGAGTGGTTGCCCCAGCAGTCGGCAAGTAGTGGGTTCGAGCCCCACACCCGGACATTGGAAACATCGAACGTTTTCCGGTCATCATACGAACATCTTTGTTGGTCGTGACCCCTGTGAAGGCAACCTTCCCTAATTCAAGGGGTTAGGATAGCCACCTACCCCGGCCGCGGCTTAAGATGGTTTACAAAACCGCACTCAAGGTGTGGAAAAACAGGTTCTCAGCCTATATTACGAGGAAGAAGAAGATTTTACTTCGTCACAACCTGCTAAACTGCTAAAGTATTATTTTCGAGCTCGACCATTTTCACTCATTTGCATATTTTGTCTCAATCGCTAAATCAACCGTGTTCAATCCAAGATTATATGGAAGGTCTTATGAAACTGCATAACTTTTGTGCAGAGAAAGTAGTGAATAGTTTAGTCAACGTGCCGCGTCGGGCAAAGAACAAAAAAGCTTTTGGGAGAGAACGGTAGTTTTTCTTTGTGTGTTCATCAATTTGTATTCGGGATATCAGTAATAGCCGGTAAGTGGTCACGTAAGTACGCCAACACAATGGTGTAATGGTGCAGAGCTGGGATGCCGAGTTAAGATTAAGAGTTCGAAACTTGGTCCTGGATGCATTTTTTTTTTAATTATTGAAAGATTCAGATGCAGCTTTCTATTAATACTCATCTTTGAATGTGAAATTCTACATTATAAGTGTTTTCTGCCCCATTCACACTCTTCGCTAATGGTAGCTATTGCTAAAACGCTGATTTTAAACCAATTTTTTCCATTTAGGCTTCACAATAATTAATTTTCGTCTTTCTCAGTGCAAACCGATTGGAAAATAACTACCCAAGGGTGTGATGTCAACTTTTCTATGTATTAAGATGAAAACTGCATTATTCTAAAGTATGATCAAAAATTTATCTCATCTAGTATGCCTATAATTTTTTTTCTAATTTATGAATGCAACTATATTTACACTTAAATGTCAAACTTGGCAGTATTTCATAGCCATACTAGATGTGATATTTATTTCGACAGGTATTCGCTAAAAAGAATGATTAAATCATGTACGAGTTTTTCTCCTGCCATTTTTAAAGCTTCTACCATACGATTTCGTCGTCGCCTGTGATCTGCTAGAGCTTGTTTTACTTCTATAGGTGTTATCTCTGGAATATCATGTAAACCCTGATTTCAAACTTCAGGAATGTTATGACAGGCTTTTCTTTGTTTACGTGATAGAGGTTGGCATAAAACGTTTTAACAATTTTAAATACAGAGTTTTCCAGTCAAAGGTTTCATTTTGTAACTTTGTAACATAGAGCTGTAAGGTATCAATAGCTGACTATTGGCCGCCTAAATGGTGCGATCTGACACCGCTAAATTTTTCCTTTGGGGCTATGTGAAAGACAAAGTCAACGCTAATTATTCACAAATAATTCTAGCCCTCACAGACAATGTTTGAACTGTTCGCGGAATATAGCTACAAGTAGTCTTGGTTTTAGCCTGTTTCCCCAAGTTGTCATTGAAATCTTCTATCGGGAGAATGCAGTATATTGGATTTATTTTTATTGCTTCGTTTATTTGATTCTTAACTGTCGAAGCTTCATCTCAGAGTGTTCAGTTGTAGGTGCATAATACTTGGATTATTTCGATAATATATCTGATTTTATAATTAAATAAATACCGTTGAATCTATACTTTCTGTTTGGAAGACATTTTATATATTTTTCTATGCGCCAAAAAAAAAACCAATGCCTCGAGTTGATGAATCATGTTGTTCTGTTTAAAAATTTAGATAATCAAATTTTTTTGCCTTCTAATAAGGCAACTAATGTAGACGACAAGTATATTTTGAACTTGTCTGTTTGAAAATTCTTCTGGTAAATATTTACGCATGTTAGGGGAATTTAATTAGGTTGGCAACTTATTTCGTTTCCATAGTGAAACAAGAGAGATATGCATTTAAAAATGACAAAGGTAAACATTCGTGTACAAAAATGCTATTTTTAATAACATACTTGCTAAAATGCGGATGCCCCATTTTGGTGTTTTGTACGCTGAATCATTAGAGGTTCCCCTACTATCACAAAATAGCCGAATGGCATCTTTAGGGTAAGGAAATTTGCACAGTTTGGTTAAGATTCTATAACATATATTTTTCTATAGCTTTTTAATGGCAATCGAATACAGAGGCTTTTTTTATGACAGTTTATTACAATAGACGTAGTATTTCTTCGTAAGCCATTTGGTGCCATTGGAATACGCTGGGATTTGATTCGATCTATCACTACTGGGATTGTGTTGGTTTGGTTGTCGCTATACGTTTCTGTACGAGATTTATTTGGTCGTTGTAGCACACTTCTGCATGCGCAAGAATTATCGCTACAAGATTATGTATGACTTAGAAGTTAAAATAACTTTAACTGTGAATGAATTTGTAATAGTTTATCGATAGGAAACTTTTAAGTATAAGTGCATATCTAAAACTATATATGGAATTCTCGATTGTGCTGCCATTTAATGACAGATTTGAAAATAGCTCACTGTTATATTCAAATATCCCACATTAGTTTGTGACATAATTACTGACTTTCCCTAGTACATATGCTTTGCCATTCTACATTAAATTAGTCAGGTAACATTTTTTTCTATTGATCATTGTGGTAACTAATACTTCGAGGGGCTCTATCGTAGTATTTGGAACTTATAGGTATATGTTTTAAAGAGCCTGGCGCCCGCTAAGTAATTGTCAGTATTATAAACTTTGGTCTTTTAATTGAATCTATGGCACTCTACCGATATCTTGATAGGTAGCTAACGAGTATCTTACCAATTAGTGTATGATGTAAGATTTGAGTAATAAATATATTTTATTACGTTTGTCAGTTTGAAAATTGTTCTTCTTTATAGTGTAACAAGTGACGAAAATTAAGGGATAGCTGGCCCTCTCCTCTTCTTCTGACTTCACTGCTACGTAAAATGTGTTCTCACATTATAGGAAGTTTTTTGCAGTTATAATATATTCAAATTAAACATTATACCTTATTGAACAACATATTTTTGATGTTTTCGTTGCGAATAATACTGATTATTTGTTTTGCTGAAAGCTAAAAAGTGTTTTTAACAGATACAAAAATAACAATTGCACTGTAGTATTGAGAAAATGAAATTTTTTCCGATTGTTCTGTTAAGAGTATTTTTATAGCGCGCATAATAAGAGACTTATAAAGATGTCTCACTCGTCCTGCGAGACTCTGTTTAAGGTGTAGTAATTTTTCTGACGAACGGGTAGAAGATCGATTTAGCAGAAATATGAATTTATTAATTAATTCCCTGCCTTTTAATATGCAGTTCTAGATGTACTGCCTCATTAAAAACTGGCTATTATGCATTTTCATAAGCGTGCGAAACGCAAAGCCATTCAATTTAATAACTAACAAGGTGTATAAGTAACTGTCAGCAATTACAGGTCATTAGCACTACCTGATTACTAACACTGCACGTTCATGTCGTTGTCTACACATTTTAAATTATTTAATTTGTAAATTAAACGTGAAATTACCATGGTTATAAATGCCAACATATGAATGAGAAATATCGAGAAGTAAATCTTTTTAAATCTCATATCCCACTTGTCACTTTGTACAACCATCTGTTACTTACAGATTGTTACTTTCCCATACCCATAGGTATAGGGAAGTCTTGGAATCATGAAAATTTTGGAAATCGAGATTTTCACAGAAATATCCGTTTTGGGCCTCTAGGAACCCAAAAAGGTGGTTTTTAAAAAATGTCTGTCTGTGTGTGGGTGTGTGGGTGTGTGGGTGGGTGACGCTCCTACAGCCGAAAGTATTGCTCCGATTTTGATGCGCTTTGGAATGCGGGGGTGTATCGAAAATTCATCGACAAAGTAAGCTTTTCAAAAAAATCCGAAACCGGAAGCGGAAGTTACGCATGTTTTTTTGGTATCACTGTTTTCATGATTAAAATTTTGAAAATTTTATCGCGGATAACGATAGAGGGTCATAAGACAAATCTGTTAGTTTTTTGCCAAACTCGCTAGGTTTAAAATGAAGGGCGCTATGATTTTTTGAAAATTTTGAGTTTAACGCCCTATTAATCAAAAACGGATGAATCGATTCAATTGATTTTTTTTTTCTGAATAGTATATGAAGGCTAACATGAGGTGATATAAAAAGTGTTTTGAAAAATATTAAGGGGCTTAAATTAAAAATTTTCAAAGTTTTGGAAATTTTCTAAAAATCATTTCTCAAAAACTGCCCACAGGAATTTGTTTAAACTTCATACACTGATAGACCCCGAAAAGGGCTATCGATCTGTTTTTTAAAGAATATCATGAATTATCTGTGGCGCCCTCTACGAAGCTTTGAAGTTTGAAAATTTAAACCCCTTTAATTAATAAATAAAACAAGATAGGTAGCTGGGGTTTTCACTGAATTGCTCAGTGCATAATGGAGCATATGAATATGTAAAAAATATTACACTCGTGGATATATGTAAGCGCACCGGCCCCCTCCCCCCTCTATTTTTGAAAAATAATTTTTTTATTCTAACGGTTGTTATATTTTTGCGTCAAAGAATCTTTTTTCGCGAAAAAAAAAATCGATTTTGTATTCCCTAGAAAATATAATTTCCAGGTACTTAGAAAATTTCACCTCGGTGCTACAGCCGTTTTGAGGAAAATAATACATAAACTAGCACAGTGGCGGCTTGTCCACTTGGCGCCATCTACAGAAGCTCGGTGGTCACGTTTTGAACTACACATTCTTTTATATTTACTGGCAATTTACGTGAAAGTGTAAACGCTTATCACGGTGAAGACGTGAGTCATCGAGTTGAAATTTTGATATGTTGTAAAGACTGTTGAATAAAGACGATATGAACAGTTTCCAGTATGGGAAAGTCCAGGGAGGTAGTCACGTCCACTTTTTTTCTTTTGGAAAACATTTTTACCAATAACAAACCAAATTTCTAAGTAGAACCCTCAGACAATGTGGACATGCGGAACGATGTATTTTCGATATCCTAGATATACAATTATAATTTATATCGAAACATTCAAATTCATTTTTGTTTAGAGCAGTAATGCCGGAACTTATATACAGGCAATCTTGCCTTGATGCTTATGAATATAAGCCTATCAGAGTTTGCGTGATAAACAAACGATCACGCTGTTTAAACAGTTAATTGAAAATCGATAATTATTCATGATATAATTTTTCATGGTCGCACTTTATTACCACAAATATTTATTTTCTTCAGCTACGTCATGTGGCAGTGCAATTATGTCGATAGACAGGTTTTTATTTATAGTATGATCGAAAATTATTTTCATCTGGTTAGGCTATGCAATAGTCCCTAATTTATGAATACAACTATAAGGAATTTAAAAATCAAATGTCAAATTTGACATTTAAGTATAAATGTAGTTGCATTCATAAATTAGGAACTTATCCATAGCCATACTAGATGAAAACATTTTTTTATCATACTATATATTCAAGTTAATAACAAGAACATAATTTAATTAAATTGTCTATGTACAACTGTTGTTCGATTGTTCATAATAAATGCAGCGCTTGCACATAGAATAATAATATATTTATGCTCATGAAACATTGAAGAACATTCAGATACTTCCTCACATCTACAAATCCTTGGTATTTAGATATTTGGGATTATTCAACCCGAAAATATTACGTGTGGTGTGCTAAAATAGTAAATTATATATATTGTGCCGGTCCAGTTTTATTATCTACTTTTTACTAAATTATTTGTTTATTATAATATTTAATTTTAAATAAATAAAATTGAGCCCCAACACATAGCAGTTTGAATTTTATCTTAAAATTGCTTCTCTACTTCTGGCTAATTAAAAATATAATTATTTCATTATGCTTTACTTTAATAAAGGCGTGTTGCTCTTTCCATATTTTATCTAATTGCAACTTATTAGAACTTTTGCGCCGGCTAGGTATTGAAACTTTATCTGCAGGGCTGGATTTTTACACTATTGAAATTTTACCATTGTATGGCAAATTCTCAATTCCGACGAGTGACAGATAACCACAAAATATTTAACAGCAAACAAAGCTGTTCGAAACACACAGAGAATTCAACGTAATATGATAACAAATCAACCAACATTCAATCAGTTCACCTGAGGTAAGTTATAACAATGCTTTCATAATAATCAAGTAGTTTGGCTAACCCGGAATTTGTTTTACAAGTGCAAAAAGACGCCTCCTCGTATTTGTTTTTACTTTCCCATACCCATAGGTAGGTATAAGGAAGTCTTGGAATCATGAAAATTTTGGAAATCGAGATTTTCACAGAAATATCCGTTTTGGGCCTCTAGGAACCCAAAAAAGTGGTTTTTAAAAAATGTCTGTCTGTGTGTGGGTGTGTGGGTGTGTGGGTGGGTGACGCTCCTACAGCCAAAAGTATTGCTCCGATTTTGATGCGCTTTGGAATGCGGGGGTGTATCGAAAATTCATCGACAAAATAAGCTTTTCAAAAAAATCCGAAACCGGAAGCGGAAGTTACGCATGTTTTCTTGGTATCATTGTTTTCGTGATTAAAATTTTGAAAATTTTATCGCGGATAACGATAGAGGGTCATAAGACAAATCTGCTAGTTTTTTGCCGAACTCGCTAGGTTTAAAATGAAGGGCGCTATGATTTTTTGAAAATTTTGAGTTTAACGCCCTATTACTCAAAAACGGATGAATCGATTCATTTGATTTTTTTTCTGAATAGTATATGAAGGCTAACATGAGGTGATATAAAAAGTGTTTTGAAAAATATTAAGGGGCCTAAATTAAAAATTTTCAAAATTTTGGAAATTTTCTAAAAATCATTTCTCAAAAGCTGCCTACAGGAATTTGTTTAAACTTCATACACTGATAGACCCCGAAAAGGGCTATCGATCTGTTTTTAAAGAATATCATGAATTATCTGTGGCGCCCTCTACGAAGCTTTGAAGTTTGAAAATTTAAACCCCTTTAATTAATAAACAAAACAAGATAGGTAGCTGGGGTTTTCACTGAATTGCTCAGTGCATAATGGAGCATATGAATATGCAAAAAATATTACACTCGTGGATATACAGGGTGTAAAAAAAGTCTGGAATATAGCAAATATTTCAAAAACTACCGGAGATGAATTTTTCAAAATTTCCAGACTTATATAGGTAAAAACTGTGCATCTAGGAAGGACAAAACCGTTTCTGTAACTATACAGGGTTAGTCAGACAAAATACCAACTTTTGTATTTTAAATTGGACACCCTGTATATTACCGAGGAATCAAATAGTCCTTCAAAAGACAAATTCAACGATATAGGGTTTGATGGACTTATCTGTCAAAATGACAGATGTGGGGTGACTTAAAGAATAAGGTTTACAACAATAGACCGGTTAATATTGAAGCTTTAAAGGATCATATTAGAAATGAGATACGTCAAATTCGATGGGATACTTTTGACAACGTCTTACGAGAATTTAAAGACAGTATCCGATCGAATTTGAGGTATCTCATTTCTAATATGATCCTTTAAAGCTTCCATATTAACCGGTCTATTGTTGTAAACCTTATTCTTTAAGTCACCCCACATCTGTCATTTTGACAGATAAGTCCATCAAACCCTATATCGTTGAATTTGTCTTTTGAAGGACTATTTGATTCCTCGGTAATATACAGAGTGTCCAATTTAAAATACAAAAGTTGGTATTTTTTCTGACTAACCCTGTATAGTTACAGAAACGGCTTTGTCCTTCCTAGATGCGCCGTTTTTACCTATATAAGTCTGGAAATTTTGAAAAATTCATCTCTGCTAGTTTTTGAAATATTTGCTATATTCCAGACTTTTTTTACACACTGTATGTAAGCGCACCGGCCCCCTCCCCCCTCTATTTTTGAAAAATAATTTTTTTATTCTAACGGTTGTTATATTTTTGCGTCAAAGAATCTTTTTCCGCGATAATAAAAAAATCGATTTTGTATGCCCTAGAAAATATAATTTCCAGGTACTTAGAAAATTTCACCTCGGTGCTACAGCCGTTTTGAGGAAAATAATACATAAACTAGCACAGTGGCGGCTTGTCCACTTGGCGCCATCTACAGAAGCTCGGTGGTCAAGTTTTGAACTACACATTCTTTTATATTTACCCGCAATTTACGTGAAAGTGTAAACGCTTATCACGGTGAAGACGTGAGTCATAGAGTTGAAATTTTGATATGTTGTAAAGACTGTTGAATAAAGACGATATGAACAGTTTCCAGTATGGGAAAGTCCAGGGAGGTAGTCACGTCCACTTTTTTCTTTAAGGAACGCTGACCTCGTTTCCGGCTTTTGCAAAGTACGCCAAGCTTATATTTGCTCCCTGGCAAGCTTCCTGCTGCTGCTACCTGCTTTTGGACCACGAATAAGGCCTCCTCTAGGTGCTGCACTTTGCTGTCTGTTTCCCGCAGCTCCAAAACTTGTAGAATCTCTGGTCCAAAGGCGAACTCGCACAGGTTACGGTCCAGGTCCAATTTACTCTAGAACTGTACTCCGGAACACTGCCAATTTGACCACAGCTGGCACCCACACATATGCATACAATAAAACGCACAACTGGGCATAAAATATTTACTTTTATCGACAAATTAATATCAAAATCAGGAAGCCAACCAACACACAGCTTTCGGATTGGCTTCCCTTAACAAACAATAACATGCGACTCTCTAGGTCACCATAGCAACATGATTTACAAGTGTTCGCCTGTAAGTGTACATACTTTGATCTTAATTTTAATTGTTTTTATAACTGTTATTCAGGAAACTATAACCTCACAATTGGTTGCACTTTTCACTTGAGTTCACGTTTAGTTAATAAACACCGATTAATAAGACACTAGCACATTCTTGTAATTTTCAGTAATTCTCAGGTTGCTTCTTATACATATGCTCTTTGCATGATCTGTGCCTTTTTGCACTGCTTTGTAACTTCTTTAGCTGCGTCATTCATTGTTGGCCCTTCAATATGAATGCAGACGTTGCATTAACCCTCTGTAAAGCTTCGAAACACCTTTGCACTAATGCGACTTTATTATCGTGTTCTGACGGCACTCAATTAACCTGTCAGTCATAAAATTAGATACATTTGCAATATTGAGCACAAAATTGAATACAAGCTGATCGAAACTCTGGCGATATCGTTTTATATAATCACTAACCTCTATTAATTTGTTACAGATATTGCTAATCATGTTTTATGTAATTATCAATGTTTACTAGTGACTCTTAATGTTGAAATAAATACAATACCAATTCTGGGCCTATTTGGGTCTTTCATTAACATTCGTAAGTTAGCAATACAACCAGAATTGCTGTAAGCATCATACCATTAAGTAAAAAACGACTTCCGGGATTGGACCCTGTCATTATTGAGCACGAAGAACTCAACAATTCGCCCACTTTCGTAAGGGGCTTCATCAGGAGGAAAAGTGGAAAAGAGCACGGTAACTCAACGTGTAAACCACGTCAGAGGCGAAACTCGACTAAAGATTGGAAAGACATAGACAAGAATTTATAGGCAAGCGCCGTCGCGGTTCAGCAAATGCCGCAGCGATTCAGTGGCGGTGGGCGGGGCTTAGAAATTAGCACTTCCCACATAGAAGGAATGGGAAAGCCTTCGTCCCGATTGAGATTGTTAGGATGTTTGTAAATCTCAATGGCTTCGCGAATCTTTCTGCTAAAGAAGAATGGAAATTTGCAGATGATGGAAGTTTCATCAAAAAGGATTGAAACAATAAAAAAGCCAACCTGCGATTGACTACTAATAATAACCAATGGTAGTACAATCGCAGATCAACCCCCTTATCATTTATACACCACGGTAGCTCTGAAATGTTTCTTACTTACCGCAATGGCCTAGCTAGCGTCAAAGTCGATGGCCTTGGGTCGCAGATTTCTATCATCAGCTGAGCTGCTGCAAGCTCTTTTAATAATAGTAAAAAAAACACAGGGCGCCAGAAATCACAGATTTCAAGAAATAAATTAGAAAATAACAAACAATTAAGTTTATTAATCAGCAGATCATGTTTGGTGGCAACATCAATAATGCGTCGAAAAATCGTTTATCACAATATTAAATAACCTGAATACAATAAATTATACGTGCTGAAAATGCGACACGCACAGCGAAAATATGTGAACCTCCTTTAGGCTCTTAGATTGAATTTGAATGCAATTCACTGAAGGGATAAGCTTATCACTGTCTGTGTGTATTATCCGTTATCTCGGTAATGATAATAAAATAGCGTGAAGCACTTTTTTTACAAAATTCTTAATATGTATTCAATTAGTAAAATTATAAATTTGTAAATTGTAAATTAGGGAACAATTGATACATTATGTTTTAGATTTATGAGACACAGATTTATGAATGGTTAGTACATTTCGTTTTAGATTTATAAGGCGTAGTTTTAAATTAGTAAATTATAAATTTGAAGCATTGTGAAAAAATCGATTCAGCCAATAATTCGTGGGCTTTGAAATAAGACTAACCTGGATTGAAAGAAACGCCGGTGGCATGCGTTGAATTGGTCCAGGATTATCTTAATGTAACAGTCACCAACAGCGCAGACCTCGTGGCCAAAGTTGATAAAAGGACAGGCACTCGGTGTTACAGACGGCAAGCCCCCAAAATGGCATTCCAGAGGAAGTTGTGAGGGGTCCAAGATTACCAATTATGATGCCAAATAGCATAACCAGTCGCTCAAAAACGGCGTTTAAAAGAGTTACTCGAAAGTGGTAACTAAAAGCGGTAACTAAAAGCTGATTTAGTTATCAGCTCACTAACGAAATTAATTATTAATTAGTGCTGTAGCACGTGGGAATACTTTCGAAGAAGCAAGTTACTTCGACAGAAAGCGAAAATCAAATGGCCCAAAATAATCGAATCGCTGTTCGCTGGCGTAAAGCGATAACAAGTGAATTCGGGAAAACCAAATCTAGCGCCTTCGCGCGGACAAAACTTGATATTATTCGAAATACAGCGAAAATAATTCAAGTGGGAATGTACAGGCTGGCCCGGAAAAGAATAAATAAATGGCGAAACAAATAGCAGGAGCTAAAGATTTGTTTCACTCCCCACGGCCAAGAGAAATACCTGAGGTATGATTATGCTAAAGCAATTGAAAGGTCATCGTCAGTCAAAAGAAGGCGAAAGGAAAATAGGGAAATAGATGGGAAATAAAAGAGTAAAGTTAAGAAAAGAAGAAGGGATAGAAAGTTTTACGGAGGGAATAGTCGTGAGCAAAGTGCTAAACCGATCCGTCGCGCTAGATGAAAAAGGCGCGTCGGTGGATAAGTTAGACGCTTAGCTCCGTACCATAGCCAACGGAAAACGGACTAATCAGAAGGTTACCTTAAATGTGTACTGGCAGAATACACACATGGACCAAGTCAGCGTACTGAAAAGTTGCTGAGATTTAGCCAACGGCTGTGGCAGCAGCCGGAAATTGGCATGGAACTAAAAAATGGGATTTGGAATTAGCCAATAAGGTAGAGAAGAAAAGAAATCGGAAAAAGGGATACTTGGGTTTTAAAAGAGTATAGTAAAGGAAGATAGTATAATGAAGAGGGATTTGGAAGGGATAAGTCCGATGTCCGTCAGTCAGTCAGTCAACGCAGGGCTGTTTGAAAGAAGCTATTGCAGTGAAATGAGAAATTAACAAAAGGTGAGGACGCTCTCAATCACAGACACTCAGCGCGGGCCCCCGTAGTGATCACCGCGAATGTAAGCGACTGTGAAGAAGAGCGCCAAAGCAGAAAACCCTACACCCTGCTGGTCGAGGAAAAGTGAACAGTCCAGGAACGACTGCACACTAAAACACCGTGTGAACTACCACACAGCGAAACACCGGAGATAAGTCACAAAAACTTACTCCTGTATGAAACATCGCAGAAGTGAAAATACTACGACGAAAAATTCGGGTAAAACCCAGGACAAAAAAGCCCTAAAAACCATAAAAAAGTTTAAAGTATGGAACATGAAAAGATGCAGGAAACCAAGGAATTAGAGAGTGAGATCGATGATGCCACCACACAAAGCGAAACGCTATCGAAAAATCCTCTTTCTTGAAGATAAGCCAAGGGAAACAACCCTTATAAATCGGCTTAAAAATAACAGGGGCACCACATAGGACACCGCCAAAAAAATAGACGTTCTGTCTAAACCGGACAGAAGCCTAAAAAACTGCTAAACACAGCAAAAACGACTGCATCACATAGGACACAATCCACCCTCCTACAAACATCCGAAAATACAAACATCCGAAAAACTCGAACCGCATCATCAACACTCACCTCAAATCCAAGGTAACCCAATAGCAAAAGTATAGAGGAAAAATTATTAAAAAATGAAATATAAACGTTAACTCGTGTGTACCACAAGCAATACAGGCCACTAAAGAACCTAATAATGTCGACCTGACGCTTGGGAAATATCTCGTGAAGCGAGATGGGGAAAGGAAATAATAAAATATTTGATGGAAAAGTTTCCCAAAAAAGAGACCGACCCTGCATGCCCAACCAACCACCCTAAGTAAATCGTGCAGGTCTAGAAACTCTTTTACAACTAACTCCATTGTCAGAAAGACACACTTCGAAAAAGTAAAGAAGACTCACGCATTCATCACGAAAGCAACTCACCTAAACACTTGCTTCACTATCAACAAAAGACTCAAGAAGAGTTCGACAAAAGGTTCAATCGCTATCTATAAAGAAGCGAGGAAATCCGTCACTCAAAAGGGTTTCACCTAATATAATCTAATGATAGGGAAAAGTACCATCAAATCGGTAATTAAGGAGTCGCTCAAGGTGCCTAACTAGCACTCAAAAGCAAAAAATATGCGGCTTAAAAAGCACGCAATAAATAATAATAATTATAATAATAATAGAAATTGGTTAACAAGTCGAAAAGGGTGAGAATGATGTTGATAGTATAATACTATCCGTAGGGTGAATAGGCGAGATAAGCTAAACATGCACATACATCATCATACATACAATCACATACACACAATCAGGCACACCAAAATTCACTCCTCCACTTGTCCTTCTCCAAAGTAAGGTTTTAAATCTTTAATATGCCAAACTCCAACGTTTTTATTGTCGGGGACGGTCACTAACTGATAGGTAAGTGGGCCGGTGACTTTTAGTACTCTGCATTTGACATATTTAGGAGCCAATTTCTGATTGAAGGATTTAGATGCATCAGATAAGACGTAGTTCCTTTTCCAAACCAAATCATTGACATTAAATTTTAATGGACGCTTACGCAAGTTATAGTGCTTGGAATTGCGTTGGTAGGAGTTATTGAGGCGTTTAACAACGTCTTGATAAAGTTCAGAAAGTTGGTTAACGTCTGAAGCCAGGTCTTCACGAGTTTCTAAAGATAATTCTTCTTCTTGGAAGTTCTTAAGACGACCGTAATAAGTCCCAGAAACTGGTACAGTCCTCCCAAAATTTAAGAAAGAAGGGGTGTAACCCGTCACCTCATGAACGGCGTTACGCAAAGCGTGTGCAACTTGATAAATATGTTCGTCCCACGAACGATGATTATCCGAAACATAAGAACGAAGAGCAGTACCGATAACTCGGTTAACTCTCTCAACAAAATTGACTTGAGGATGATAAGAAGCATTATACCAAACTTGTTGAACTTGGTATTGTTTCATCAAGGCTTTAAATTGGGAACTTATAAATTGTGGTCCGTTATCAACCATACATATTTGAGGAACACCAAAAATAAGGAATACTTCGTTCTCCAGAAACTTGGCTACTGCTTTAGCAGTGACAGCGCGAACAGCTTTAACTAAGGTAAACTTGGTTAGCCAATCACATACAACTATGATAGAAGTGTTACCAGTTTTCGTGCGAGGTAAGGGACCCATAATGTCAATTGACAAACATTGAAAAGGGTATAAAATCTTCTTATTTTGACCCATTAAACCAGGTCTAGCAAGTTGACTAACTTTACTCGCAGCACAAGTTTCACAATGGCGTATGTAACGGATGACATCGGCACGCATTTTAGGCCAGTAATATTGTTCGGAGATTTTACAAAAGGTTTTATAACCACCCAAGTGAGCAGATGTGGGACTGTCATGAAAGAGTTTATAAATTTCAGTTCGGCGAGAACGAGGTATCACCTGTTTCCATTCCACTAAGTTGCTAACAATGGCATGACGGTTGGGAACATACTTAAAAAGTCGATGATTTTCAATTCGCCAAGTTGGAAATTGATTAGGACTTTGGCTAACACGGTCCAGCATTTTTAAGTACCAAGAGTCTAAGTCACCATCAACAAGTTCTAGAGCGGAAACCTGAATAGGAGCTCGCGATAAGGCATCGGGAACTACATTATGTTTGCCCTGTCGGTGTTGAATTGTAAAATCGTATTGCGACAAACGAACACTCCAACGGGCTAAACGGCCAGTGGGGTCTTTCATATTAGTAAGCCACAATAAGGAATAGTGGTCAGTTAACACAGTGAAATGTGTACCTTCAATATACGGTCTAAATTTCTCAATGCCAAAGATGACAGCTAAACACTCTCTCTCTGTGACAGAATAATTGCGTTCGGCCTTATTAAGGGTACGTGAAGCATAAGCAATTACCTTTTCCTCATCGTCAATATTTTGTGTAAGGACACAACCGAGGCCAAAATTCGAGGCGTCACATTGTAACGTGAACGGTAGCGAAAAATTTGGGCTACTCAAAACAGGAGCGGAGGTCAAACAAGATTTAATTTGATTAAATGATTTAAGAGCATCATCAGTCCAATGCACACGCTGCTTTTTAATACGACCTTTAATTAGGTCCGAAATAGGAGCAGTAATAGTGGCAAAATTTGGAACGAAGCGACGATACCAAGAAGCTAAGCCAATAAAGCGTTTGACTTCGGTCACCGTATTTGGTTGAGGATATTTGGTGATAGCCAAGATTTTATCAGGGTCCGTGCGTAAACCATTTTTATCGACAACAAAGCCGAGGTACGTAAGACTGGGGCGGCAAAATTGACATTTGTCGATATTGACAGTTAAGTTAGCGTCTTTAAGACGGGTATAAACTTGCTCTAAGGTGTCCAAGTGTTCTTTAAAGGTTCCAGACACAATAACAATATCGTCTAGATATACGAAGATGTTTTCACCCAATAGCGGACCAAAAATGCTATCCATGAGACGTTGTTGACTAGCTGGTGCGTTCGCGATCCCAAACGGTACAACTGTAAACTCGAACAAACCACGTCTAGGGACTGTAAAAGCTGTTTTCTCGCACGAATCGGGATGCAGAGGAATTTGGTGAAAAGCTTGCTTAAGATCGATGGACGTAAGATAACGTGCATCGCGCAATTTATCAAGAATGCTATTTAAATATGGTAAAGGATAAGCATCCTTCTTGGTAACCGAATTTAATTTTCGACCATCGAAACAAAGTCGATATGAACCATCTTTCTTTTTGACTAAGACCATTGGAGAACTCCAAGGAGATTTCGAGGGACGAATAATGCCCATCTCTAACAAGCGATCAAGTTCGTGGTCGGCATGGACTTGCATAGCAGGAGACAAAGGATAGTATCTCTGCTTAAGGGCAGGGTATACCCTCAATTTTGAAGAGAGAAAACAATTTTTATTCATTATCTAAATATCCTAACTAGTGTAACACCACTTAAAAAACATCATTTTCACTTGCAAATTATTAAAATAAAATATTAATGCTGCAATTTAATTGGTTTAGAAAATAGCTTTTCATACATTAACACGGTTAGTTTTGATTCGAATTAGAGTTGGTTTTAACCTGTATATTAAGTACAAATTACTCTAGGGTATGACAAAATTGTGAAACTTAATATGTATTACAAAGCCATCTTTAATCGATTTTTATATTTTAATTAAACAAAATTGCTCATACTATCATTCTAACACATCCCTGGTTCCTTTTATTTTTAGTTATACCCTAAATTAAATGGTACTGCATGCGCTCGTATTTTTAAAAATGCTCTGCTTTAGTTAATAAAGTCAAAAATAAGAGAAATCGATTATGAAGTAGCACCCAAAATATTAATAGAAAAAGAGGTACCTTGAGGAAAGAGATAGACTAAGACGGGTTTACCTCAGGCATTGCCATTAAGAATGGGTCGACATAATCTTCTCAGGTAGAAAGTTGATAAGCAGTTTCTTGGTCAAAATAAAATCCTAAAATTTTAGTGGACAACATTTTTGCCAGGGTAGCTGGCCCATCAGATCTGAGAAATGAGCAACCTACATCTTGGGGTCGCCATGGATACCCAAATACAAAAAAAAACTATCGGAACTTTCACTTCAAACTTATAATTTTGTAGGACGCCAGATTTAATTACTTCCGGGCAAAATTTGATGATTGTTACTCAAATTTGTTGCTTGGACATTTGGACTGGGTCATTAGTATAATCTTCTTTGGTAGAGAGTTAATGAGTAATGTCTTTAGCAAAATAAGTAAACAGTTTCAACAAAAATGGAGGAATAACTAATAATTAGTCAATAATAACAAGAATTTCAACAAATAAGTGCTTCAGTTCACTCTTGGTCTTGGTAATGCCTAATAGAACTATCTGTCATACCGTGGACATTTTTCAGTGCGTTTTAATTTGTTCCGTGCTTGAGGACATTTTTTTATATAAGTTGTTTGTTGATTATTGTTGGTGTGATTCTTTTAACTGCTACTTTTACTTCTTATTTTGGACAAAATGCGAAGTACGTACATAGTGAGAAAGCGGGGGAGGGCTTCAAAAGCACAACGACAACGAGGAACGCGGGAAGAAGTGATTTTTTCCATTAAAAACTCTGACAACATACCAGAAGATGCACACGTTTCTTATTTTCAAAAGTAAGTTTGTACATATTATGTGAATACTCTGTTTTTTACTTTCCTATAGTACCACAAACCACCTAAAAAAGTGGTTTTTGTGGTCCGTGTGTATACATGTGTGTATGTATGTATTGTATGTGGTCAAGAGATCTCCAAAATGGTCCTATTCTACGAAATGTTAAATTTAGAGATATATTAAAAATTCATCGGTAAAACCAGTTTTTTTTTACAGGGCTAAACGCTCTACATTTTCTTTTGTCGATTGTGAGGCTTTTAGAAATTTTTTAAAATTTCGAGTTTGATGACCTATTAGGCTATTACACATACTTTTGATAGTAAATACATATTATGCAAGTTAGTCATTGTAAAGCTATTTTTACGGGCATTTAGACTATAGAATAAAATATAATAGATTGTTCACTGAAAATCGAAAATTAGTGTCACTCTTCCGGTATAACCGGAAGTGATCCAAACTCACTCTCTACATATTTATATCCGGCTTAAGTTTAAGAAAGTCTAGGAGGTCATTTTTTCGTTTATGATTCTAGTGTGCTGTGGTGTTGCTTCTTTTTCGGCGTTTAAGATTAGTTTAGGTTATTTTTTAAATGAATTGCAATTTTTCCGATTATAGCTTTCCAGACGAAGATTTGCCGGATTTAGAGATAGAAGCAGATACAACATCTAATACCAGCGTAAACAGTCTCACCGGAAGTCGTATCATTGACATAAACGTTTTTTTGTTGGAAATGAAAAAAAAAATCTTATCATGACAACAAATGCACTATGGGAAAAATGCATTTCATCAAAGAAATCAAAAAAGGAATTTCGTCGACGTTATTCTACCATTGTAATACTTGCGAAAAGACCGTGTGACGGAGGTTGGAAAAGTGTGGGAGTCACAACTTCAATTGCAAATGTGCAAAGCAGCAGAAGAAGAACGGCAGCTTGCAATAGAAAGGGGTGATGTCGAAAATGGAGTACCTTTTATAAGTGTAGTGGTCGATGGAGGGTGGGCGAAGCGTTCCTATGGACACAGTTATTCGTTGCTTTCAGGAGTTGCATGTATTATAGGACTGCAAACAAAAAAATTATTATTTATAGGTGTAAGAAATAAATTTTGCTGTATCTGCACTGCTGCAGAAAACAAGAAAACGATACCTCGACCTCATCAATGCTTTAAAAATTATAGCATCTCCTCGAGCAGTATGGAGCAAGATATAATTGTTCAGGGTTTTAATGAAAGCGAAAAGCAGTACAATCTTCGATATAAATATGTAATTGGTGATGGCGATTCCAGTGTGTATACGCGGATTTTAGAAAACGTTAGCTATGGTAGATACGTTCTGAAACTTGAGTGTGCGAATCATGTAACCCGAGCGTATACCTCTCATTTATACAAACTTGCAGCAAATACAAAATATGCAATATCAGTGCGACGTATTATAAAATCTAACTTACCAAGGCTTAGTATAGCAGTACGATCGGCTATATCTAAATCTCAACAATCTTCTACGAAGGAACTCTGCCAAGAATTAAAAAATATACCACATCACGTTTTTGGGGATCATTCGAACTGCAATGAGCAATGCCGAAGAAAAACCAACGAGGAGGAAAACTTCATTCCGCTTTTAGGTACCAGTCCGGTATTAGAAGAAATATACAAAATTATAGATTTTGTTGTAAGGAAAGCAAACCGATTAACCCGAAATGTCACAACAAATTACGCAGAGAGGTTCATGTTTATGGTTGCAAAATGTTCAGGTGGAAAACGAATTAATTATATTCAACGAGGATCTTTCCAACGACGGTGTTATGGAGCTGCTTTATCTTTTAATTCAGGGCCATCTTGGCATAGGCAATGCCTATTAAAAAATGATCAGCTTGATAATTTCTGCAGTTTAAGAAAGAAAAATGTATATACGTACGCTCTACACAAAAGAAAAAGAATAGAAGAAAAGTAATGACTGATAATGACGCAAAAGACTACGGCCCTGATTCAGCTAAGCCAGATTTCACGGAAGACGAATTGGAATCTAAAAAATTAAAAATTTTAGACCATCTGAAAACTGAAGACGCCACTGCAATCGAAAAACTTACAATAGGACAACATGATAACGTAGAATGGCACGAGGCTCGTCGAAAGCGACTTACAGCATCTAGCTTTGGCCGAATTTGTTTACGAAGAGCTACTACATCTTGTCATGCATTGGTGAAAACGCTGTTATATAGTTCACGAAATTTAACAACTCGCGCAATAGTCTATGGTCGTCTTAATGAAAAAAATGCTCTTCATTTATAGGAACAAACAACGAATTCAGAAGTTGTATCGTGTGGATTGTTTATTTCGAACGTTTTTCCTTATTTAGGTGCATCTCCCGATGGTCGTATTGATAAAGATGGACTGGTAGAAGTAAAATGCTTATATTCGATTCGAGATAAAAAAATTCATGAAGCAGTTCAAGACAATGGTAAAATGTGTGTTAAACTAGAAAATGGGAAATTATGCCTAAAGGAAAATCATATGTATTACTTTCAAATACAGGGACAACTTAATATTTTAGAAAGGGCATACTGTGATTTAGCTTTGTACACCGACGTTGATCTCCAGATAATCCGAATTGTAAGGAATGAAGATTTTTGGGAAAACAAAATGATACCAAAGTTAACAGACTTCTTTATGAACTGTATTTTGCCGGAATTAGCCGATCCTCGCATTCCTAGAGGTATGAAAGTGCGTGATTCAATTTCTATTATTAATGCACAACATAAAAAAACCAACAAATAAATGGAAATTTTTATTTGTATGTAATTATATCTTTTATGTTACTCTTTAATGAATAAAAGTATATTTTTAATCAATTTTTTTTCTTTGTGTTAAATACAATTTTATTCATAACAATTAATTATAAAAAGTATGTTTTAAAGCAAGTGTTAATAGTAATTAGCTACTTATTAGCTAAACCTACAAAATACCTAGGGGCGAGGCTATTAAGAGGTTACACAATAGCGGTGAGTAATGATGCTGGTAATAATGCTCCTAAGGTGCTGCTGCGTTGGTTTTTGTGCTACGTGTTTATTAACGTAAAAATTATTGCAAATAGAAAATGTTGTGTGTGTTGCCTATATCCAAAGTTCTCAATGTTAGAGATTTCAGACGGGTATCACATCCCCTTAAGATTGGCTGCGTTAACGGAGATGCTTAGCTCCAACGGTACGAAAAACTTGGCTAAACGTTCACCAGTACATCCATCATAACACAGGGCTCGAAGACAACGACACTGTAGTTCAACTAATTTCGACTTACGCTGCGCTTGACCGACGGAATCGGCGTCGCGGACTCAACCACCAACACTTCTTGACGATCTTAGCGCCGGCCGCTGAGTGAAGCTTCGGCCAACGATGCGGGAACGGAATAACAAGGCGCACGCGTCACTTAAGCGCGTTCTCTGTTTAGCTTATGGGGGACATGGGAAAGACGTCGCGCTGATAAAATCTTAAGTCAGTAATTCTGCGTGAAGCTTCGGCAGGGTTTTAGACCATCAGGAAACTTCGAAATTCTTAGAATGCGATAAACCCCATTGCGACATATCATGCAGGAACAAAGCTTAATTTAGATTTGAAACGCTGTCGCCATATAAAATACAATGGGCCGAAAAACGCTGCGAAACGCTAGATTCGAAATTAAAGGAAGGAAGTATCGTATGGATTAAAATTTTGAGCTCTCGGCAAACTTTTAGTTTAGGTGTGGCTGAACTGAGAAAAGAATTGAAATCCAAGCACATTGCTGATGGCGGTTTGCATTGTTTTAGTTTGATCTCATTAATAACTCAATTATATTTTACCTTTCTGTTGAGTCCAAGAGCTTTATTTGGATACCAAAGCTTTTTCTACATCAGAATTGACTATAACGTCTACAAACGTGGCTGTGGCGAGGAGATTATATCTTTAAATTTTTAATTACTTGTTGCACTGAAGCGAGCTTAGTTTCTAACTCTTAGTAAGACTGAAATTCTACATTAATTCATCTTACCGCTGACACTTGTACCTTTAGCTTTCCCTGATGGTCGCTGTACCTTGATGGTACCTAATGGCCATCTTAAGTTAATGATATAAGATTGCATCAAATTCTCTAAAAGTCTACACTCGGTAAAGTCACATGAATATGATGAAATAAATAATGAAATGTAAATCTCTTGGCATATAAAAGAATTCAGAGATACAACTGTAAAAATTACAGCCATTTTACTGATGACATCACTGTAATAAAAAAAATCGTCTTAATTCGATGGGCAACCAATTCTTACCTTGTGTAAAATTTGATCATAAGGCTGCTACGCTTAAAGCAAAGAAAGAGAGATGCTCTTAGATAAATTTGAATGCGTAAAACAAAAACTTGCCGCTACCATAGGAATTAAAAGTAACTTTAGTTAATTATAACTTGTGGATAAGGCCCTATGTTTTCAGTTGAAGTAGTTTAATTATCATCAACTAAGGGTACGATATTCAGCCTATTGTGATACGCCGCATTTTGTAAAAAATCTCATTTAAAGGTAAAAGTTAGCTGTCTAATTTTTCTAACTAGATATTTATAGACAATCGTTATTTTTGTTCAAGAGTCTTGAAGATTTCTATCCCACATTGCCGTGATTTAGTCCTACGGGTAGCTATAGGCTATCTTGGATATACCAAAATTTTTCATCATCAGCATGTAGAATATTCCTTTTTGTTAGGTACTACAACCGATAATATCATTTAACTTTTAGAGTAATTCTAATATCGCTTTTTTAATTTTCTCGGCTATAGTATATTTCTATACATCTCTCAAGGATTGTATTTCGATATCGCGTAATTAATACAGATTATGAATGAACAGCCTACATAAAAAGGAACACCATTGGTGAAGTGCCACAAACACAGGCTGAATAGGGTAATTGTTGAAACGCATTACATTAATCGGCTAATCAGCTATAGTAGAATAACTACATAATTTATTAGCCGACCTATAAATACACGGGTGCACCATAAAAACTAGGGAAGCATATATCGAGATAGAGCCCAAAGGTGCATTATTAGAGCTTGATTTAATTTTTGTAGTTTCTTCAGAACTCAAAAACTACTTATCGGATAAAACTTGACGTAATGTAGTTTCATTACGTTTGAAAACCTCATGTGCTAGCTATACTACTTCGATTTCATATTAGGAGTGATATTTTTCTGGTACTGCAGGTACGATACTTATATAGACATACCAATGTTACATAAAAAAATAGTACTTGAATTGTGTCAAAAAATCCAGTGGCTATCTACATTAGCTAACAAATCACAAAAACCATTACTTGTGTTGCAGGCAAATTGACTAGTTAGTATTTTTTTTTATCAATAGAGCTCATTCTAACTGACATTTAATTAAGACGTTTTGTTTGTAAGACGCTGTATAAATTAATTTCGACATAGCGATTTATATCCGTGCGGGGCCGCATATCTTAGCGACATTAGTCCCCGGAATTTATATGGAAGTGACAGTTTATTATTATTAGTGGATATGAAACATACATATATGTGTCTAAAGTGGAATTATTTTTAAGTGCAGTAAAATTTAAGCTGCGTTGTTATGTTAAAATCGGAAATTCCAAGCTGTTGTAATTACGATTAGAATTGATATAGAACCCAAGTAGCAAGAAATATATACCTGGCCTGACCTTCCATTAGATCTCATAATTCATACATCGGCGAGCAACTGCTTATACATTCTGCCTTCGCGTGTAGATAATCAATAATAAATATCCAAAATTGATGTAACCTACAAAAAATACGTAGCCAATATATTCCCTCCACGAGGCAGCTTTTCACGGTTTTCCTTGAGATGGAAATTTTATAACAGCAATTAGAGCGTAGCATTTTCGCGAACAGCTCGCCATTTTTCTTCCGCAACAGTTACGAAAGCTAATCTAAACCTGTGATAAAGTAGGAAACAAGTTAAAAGCTCGTTTATTGAAATATAAATGCGACTAAAGGAGCGCTCATCAGCGTCAAAGCTCCTTAGTAGGGTGTTATAATCCCTGCAATGCGCCTCTCAAAAACCGTGATCTCATTTAGTAAACCCTTTAAATAAAATAGGCCATAACAACAGTTGTAGCCGCAGAAATGGTGCTTGTAAAAACGGACATAAAACCCAACAAAAAGAAGCACTTTGTTTATGGCGCAATCCCACATATTGAAACAGAGCTTTCGCGGAGATTCTTTTAAAACTGCAGGAACTTTAACTGCAACAACACGTTTTGGGCGAACCTTGGCAAGGAAAGTAATGAGTGGGGCTCTTCTAAAGCTTCCCGGGAAATAAAACGAAGTTCCGTAATTGGGGTTCATCAAACATTCATATCCAGCAGTGAGTGACAGACGGTCACTACACATCGATAACCCACTAATATTACCTGACCCTTGCTAATCTGTATTTGCACTCTGTCTAGGTTAATTCCCACTTTATACCGTACTGACGTGTTGATGCAAATTTAATTAAGTTTCGAAATAGCATGGAGTTAAGTAAAGTAGTCAGAGTAAGTTCTTTGTAATTTTATAAATATTATTTCGCTATACTACAAAATATATGCTATGATGTGTTATACTAAAAATAATCCAGAAGAGAAAAGTTGAACACCCGAGGCTATTAGACCGATAGGGGTCATTTCTCGAGTGAATTATTTGTAATGACATACACGAGCAATACAAAATTTTAACCAACAACTCAATAAATATCTAAAGAACATAAATATTGTATTGACAGCGGTGAAAAGTCATAGAGACAAATTTGAAAGTATCCGGAGATCAAATAAATTTATATTAAAGTCGCCTGTGATTCGTGATATACGTTTGGCAGTACTGAAGTGTATTGTCAGTATATGTTAAATTCGAGGTTAAAAGGTGCGGATCTCGAATAGATTGACAGTGCTACAGTGGAGTACTGAGTGACCTGGTTTTTATCTCACTAGTGTTTTATGGTTTGCCTCACTAGTGGGTCATGGGCCACTTTAGACGTCTAAAATCGATCTAGTAATAACCTTATAACTAGGAGGTGTTGAATAAAAACATGAATAAGCCATCGTTATGTGAACAAACCTATCCTCATTATTACCGCATGAGTTGAATTAATACATTAGAAAGTAATTTACGCGAAATTTTTATTTTGGGTTATGCAATTTAACCAAATAAAGAATAATTTTCAGACTGTTTCTTCTTCTTCTTAGTATGCCGTATCCGATGAGAATCAAAGTCGTACATCTTTTATACCTCATGTTCTTGGTAAAGGTGTACCGTACGATTATACGTCTTGTTACTGATCTGCAGTCGACCACTCCTTAGATAAAATAATTTACCAGGCAATCCATGGCTTCACTCCGTAAGATTCCTACCTCATACGGTGGGTGGATTTTGGATAATCATCTCCACAGCCAAGATCCGAACCCCAAATCTTTCAAGGAGTCAGAGATCTTAACCACTGAGCCACCGAGCTTCAGTATATCTCGATCAGTAATAGATAATTTGTAGAAGGTGAAAACGAAAGACTGAACGCCATCATCATCTACGGATCCCATGCATATTCCAAGAAACGAATTCAGATTTAAATTATATAATAAAAGAAACGTTAAAGTAAATGTAAATTAAAATCTTTCAGTGGGAGGGCTAAACAAATTATTATTATGATTTGTTAAACTGGGCGGGTGGTTTTTCAAGCCATATCCAAGCCTGGAATTCGGAAATGAATAAGCTCGGATTTATTTCAGAACATTCGGTACATGGTGTAAGAGCAGACTCAGACATCGGGCGATAGGTGCATTGCGAGCTATAAAGCTAGTAGTCCAGTGTACGGCGTGATATCAAACCGAAATGGAGAGCAAAGTCTAGTCAAGTGTGAATCCTCCGTGAGACCACAGAACTTATGTGAGCAATGAATGGAAAGAAAACCTTTGGTGTCTAAATTTGAACTTAGTGAACTCACAGAGCTTGGTTTCTAGTAACAGAGCTAGCTGCGACGGCTCTGTGAGAGCACAAAGTCGCCTGGGCCTCTGATTATGGAGTTTCAACAAGATGTGTTTTCGAAGAGAAAAGTGGAGAAAATACCTCAGTCGTGTACGAACCCCATGAGTTTACAAGATTTGGACCAAAACGGAAAAACGCAACGTCGTTGAATGACGATTTCCGTAAGCGCATACAATTTGGAGAAGCAACTGAGGAAAAGCCATTAGTGCTTAGCTAAAAGTTGCTTGAACGCACATATCTTGGATTCTGCTCTAAAATTCGCTGCTGTGTGAGCACAACTCGCCGAGACCTCGGCCAGGTATTGATTTGAAAGCCGAATGAAAATGGTCTCTTAGTATGTGCCCCATGAGCAAATATAACCCGGACCCAGGCAAAAATAATCGCTGTTGTCGGCCAATCTTTGTCAGCCGACAAAGCTGGAACGACAAAGTCTTTGAATTCGGCGTCAAGGTACTCAGCTTGGCTGCTTGTACTAATCTAGCTATTACAGCTCCGTGGAAGCCCAAAGTCGTCAAAGCCTTGATAAGGTAAATACTTTCGGAATTAAGAAACATGATTGCGAATGGCGGTTTGTTTGAACTGTAGAATTTAGAACGGTTCTGCCGCCACGTATTATTATTATGACCGAGGACAGTTTGCTTTTACATGCAGCTATTTTTTGGTGGACTAATTCATGGGAATTGACTGTCAGACTGCCTAGGACATTTCTAATTTAAATTTTCGATGCGCATCCCTTCTATTGAAGCCGTACTGAAAGCACCAGCCTTTAGACGCATTAAAAAGAAATGGCCATGTGACCTGCCCACTGATCCTTGAAGATTTTTGGGTACCGCCGTCGGGCCAATCTCTTCATTTCCGTAATCATCACATCAGCCCATAGAACTTATATATATTGTATATTCCACACACTTACATTGTTCTGATTGTACATTTAGTTGTGAAATAGAAAAAAATATATACAGAAATTAATTATTAATAAACCTCCTCTCGTTTAGAGCATTGCCATTCTTCGGTTTTGTACTTAATATTTTTTTTGGAATTGAAAAAAAAATACACTACATTTTGCTACTTTAAACTTAAGATATTACATTTTGCAGTTTCCCTAAAAAATAAAATAATATAAAATGTACTTAAAATAATAAAATTGATGTCATTGCAGGCTGAAGGAAACGCTATGGAGGATGTTTTGGACTTATGAAAACCTCTTTCTCGTCCCGGACTTCCTGTGCTGAAAAGCTGGGGTCCTAGGGGTGGAGACGGTGTGGTGAGTTCTATTGTATCGATAGTTGCACGAATCGGCGGCGGAGATCGGTGTGTAACAAAACTCTGCAAAGGGAGGAAACCAGTTCAAACGCAGGATCTTCCTAGCGACGGCCCACAACAGTGCTCTTAGCCTCTTCATGCTAGAGCGGGGTAGAGCGCTAAAACAAATAAAATCAATAATAGGACAAATAGAGGTCTTGTAGGTTTGAATGAGGTTGCCAGAATGTCTGAATAGAATCGAGGCGTCTTCGAAGCTCGGGTAGCCAGCTCGAGGTGGACGTCAAATGTACTCACAGATAGATGATGAAAGTGGAGAGCTCTATTATAGAGTTCTAGAGTGTCGGTGCGACGTTTTTGGGGGTTCAGTTCGGATCTGCCGGGCTGGCGAGAATTTTTCAGCAAAATGAGTTGGTTTTATTCGGGTTCTACAGCACCGAAACCAGCGTTCGAGGCTCGGAAGTGAGGGGGACAACAGATTACAGGCAAAGCCGCTGGTGATGGCTTTGCCACAGATAGTAGTGTCATCTGCGTATTGAAAAAGTTGAACTCTTGAGATGAACGGGAGGGGAATGTCGACGCAAAATATGAAGATCAGCGAGGAGAGAATAGAGCGTTGAGAAACCCTTGCTCAGCTTAATTTATGCCGCATGTCATATTTCCTTGTGAGGTAAACAAGCTGCTGGAAAGTGTTTATGTTCTCAGTTACTACCTTTTCCCTTACCTCGTCGTCGAAATAAGTTGCTAACTGCCTAACGGTTATCTATTTGGTGGAGGTATAGTTCTTTACTAATAATCAAATTGTGTTCATTATACTTGGCCTCTGCCAATTCTGACACAACCCTCTTTGGGGAGAACTGTCTTGAAGTTGTATCACTGACCGTGACCTGGTGCTGGCGGGAAGTAACATAGCCGTCGACGATATTACCTTGAGACAAAGGTTACTGAAGTTATAGACATTACGCGTAAGAGAAGACAGTTTTGATTACCATATTTCTATAATTAATAAATTTCTTTACTACATCCATTTTATTCTTTCCGTTATTGGGATTTGAAGAAATTAAGACAACAAAATTTTTACCTCTCTCTGCGGAGTTCGGACTCAAGCTTTGGAGCAAGTGAAAGAAACGCCTATTACTTAGGCAACTTGCTACGTTAGAAAGAAAGTTGATCGGTGGTGCCTCCGTTCGTTGGCGTTTCAGTTCAGTGGAAAATTTTCCAAATTCTTTTCAGTGGTTAGTAAATCCATACGGTTGTAATTCGTGTCGGCAGTAATCCATTCCGTAGTTATTTTAAATTGTAGAAACATCAGTCGTTAGTAATCCATATTTTGACAAATACTATAGTAACACAAAATCGGAATTGAAGTCACTCGGTGGTAGTTCATGCAGCGGGTTTTAACACATTCTCAGAATATCCAAGGTAGTCTACATCAGTAATACTTATTCAACTACAAAATATTACTCCTTTTACCACTTTCTATCCTATAAATAGCTTATTATTCAATGTTGCTATGTGCTATTTTTGCGTGAATTAAAATTAAGTCAGTATCCAAGAATTGCCTTGATCTTCTAGCTAGGGCTGGGCGATATTGAAATTCTGATATCGATTATCGATAACTAAGAAATATCGATACATATCGATATATCGAAATATCGATACATATCGAAATATCGATATATATATATCGATAGCTATCGATAACTATCGATATTTATCGATAAATATCGATAACTATCGATAAATATCGATAACTATCGATAAGTATCGATAACTATCGATAAATATCAATAACTATCGATAAATATCGATAGTTATCGATAAATATCGATAGTTATCGATTAATATCGTTAAATATCGATGGTTATCGATATTTCTGGACAAATATCGATAGTTATCGATAAATATATGTATATAGTAACATGTGAGCAAACGAAAATGAAATCAAGCTTGGCTCTGAAATATTTATTTGTGTTGGTGGCACTGTAAGTCTATGTTATATTTTATGTTAGCAGGTTAGGTTTTGCGTCAGTTTGTGTCAAAACTGACGGAAAAACTAACCTGCTAACCTCTAATTTGACATAGACTTACAGTGCCATCAACACAAACAAATATTTCAAAGCCAAGAGTGATTTCATTTTCGTTTGCTCACATATTACTATATACATATATATATATATATCGATAACTATCGATATTTGTCCAGAAATATCGACAACTATCGATATTTAACGATATTAATCGATAACTATCGATATATATTGATATGTGCAAAACCTAGAAATATTAAATTTAATATCGATATATCGATATATCGATACATCGATAAATATCGATAACTATCGATAACTATCGATATATATCGATATGTGCAAAACTTGGAAATATTAAATTCAATATCGATATATCGATATATCAATACATCGATATTTAAAGAAGGGTATATCGATAAACGATATATCGATATATCGATAATATTATCGATATATCGATATTTTCGCCCAGCCCTACTTCTAGCCATTCCTTACTGTATGTTTGGTTGCCTATCCACATTTTACATTTCTGTATAGGTTTTATAAATCTTTGGAGCTAGGGGTTACAAAGTTATTTTTAAGACAATAGTTTGTCAGTATGGTTTCCGGCGGCCAGTTTCGGGGTGGGTGGTGTGAGATTATCTTTTGCTCGTCTTAAATTTTCGCTACATGTGGATAAAAGGATTCCTGGAAAATTATGGAGATGTTCGCTTAGCCTTAAGGAATAATGCGTGGAATTTAACCTAGTCATGCTAGGATACGATATTATTTCTGTGTAATTACTCACTCGTGGTCATATTAAAATTTCTGTAGGTTTCTGTCTTTCGCTTCTCAACGTTGTTTTCGTATTTTGTGTAACTTGAGGCCTATTAGTATGTCGCTCTGCAAATATCTGCTCCTGGACTCTGATGTCGCCTCGTGGAACACATGGAAAACCAATTTGTAGGCAGTTCAGTGCATTTCGATCATATTATCTATTTCCGTAGCTGGTTCATGTGGCGTCTACATTGCGCGAATTGCAAAGCGACAACGGACTGGAAAAAAGCCTGTCCTACCTGACTAGATTTGTTTGGACGGCTTCTCTGCAAGAACTCCAAAATAGGAACTCTCTGTAGCTTCTTCAGAGTTGCTGGCTCTGCAATCCCCCCCCCCCTCTGGTAATTTTTTGTGTTACCCCGCTTTTTCGGGTCGTGTAAAATCAAAACTGTGAAATATCTTTGGTGAAGTTGGCATATATGGTAAGCGTTTTTACCTGCGGTTTGCGCTGTTAAGGTTCTGGCCGATGGTAGAGAGAAATCCTGAAAACTGTCACCCTAATGTGTTGTGTTCACTATGAGCTGTAGGAATTACGAGTAACGAAAGGCGCGTTCCACCACGTTTTGTTAACGACAAGTGTTTATGAGAAGGAATACTGGAGCGAGTTTCGGTTTTCCGAAATTTAAAATGACAAATGCTGGCACAAATGGATACAGAATTTTTTTCTCTACAAAAAACTTCCATTAAAATTTGCTCTAAAATAATTAGGGAAGCAAATATTTTCATATGAAAAAAATACCCTATGGTGCATAAAGCATTTCTACACCATGTATATATTTACAATGTTATTTTCACAACAATTATAACTAAAGTAAAACTTAAAAGAGAACCTCAAAACTATCACTAGGAACGTTTTGAAAAGAATAAAAGCTTAGAATTACATTAAAATTTACAGAATTGTGGGATTACCTCTTTCGTAATTGGTAGTCTAATTCATATTAATGTAGCATTTTTCAGTTTTTTGCTTTTGCCCTCTCGAACGTTATGAAGAGTTAGATATAGTGTAAATAAACAATTAGGTTGCATCAATTGCTCGCGTTTCCTTTTTTTAGTAAACAGCTATGATAGATAGGGATTTACAACAACACCTGTAGGTTTTCTGATTTGAACCGTTTCCGGACAACGGGACAACCCACCCCATTCTGCTCACTAACTAGCAGTCTTTCCAAAGGTATGGTTTAGTTATTTAGACATGTACCAATATCGAGCAGTTGACTAATATGAAATTTTATTCTTCTTCTTCTTCCTCTTAATATAGGCTGAGATTCTGTTATTTCCACACACTGAATGCGGTTTTATAAGCCATCTTAAGCCGCGGCCGGGGTAGATGGCTAGCCTAACCCCTTGAATTAGGAAAGAATGCCCTCACAGGAGTCACGATCACCAAATATGTTTGTATGATGGCCGGAGAGCGTTCGATGTCCGATTTTATTGGATTCGCAAAAAGCTCTTTGTTTATGACCAGATTGATCACGGTATCGATTTAAATTTTTGCAGTTAGCTTCAGTTGTACCTACGAGTACTTCCAGTGCATCCCAAAGGATATTAATACTTTAACAATTTTTACTGATTATCTTCGCCATAGATATGGATGACAAATATAAATATGAAAATTATATTTTAGAATTGATTACTGCTTGGGCGAAATGTAAATTTTAGTTAAATTAACCTCCATTTATATACATTGCGCAGGAAAAAATAAAAATCTCTTATAAGGCCAATAGCATTTTCATTGCAAATATAAATGTTTGGTAAAAATAAATTAAAACGTCAAATCATATCCATTTATGAAATTTCACATAATCCAAATTCTTTCCCCTTTGATAAATTTACAAAGATGAATTTGGGTATAACAAAAGGATATCAGAATTATCGACATGAACTCGTATTTTGTAAAATGATGGAATAAAATTTTAATTCAGTTGAACAATGAAAAATAAGAAACAGAAGGGTTCTAACATGATTTAAAAGTTATCTGAAATAGAAGATAGAAGACTGATAGCAAATACTTATTTGAGAAATATTATTCAATATAGCGAGTGTTACTAAATGTGATAATAAATTATCTAGAGTGTTGAACTGTAAGAAATATGCAAAAACGATATCACTAGGGAGACATTAATTTTATGTACACAAATACATTTTCATGGAAAACATGTTTAAATAAACCATTTCATAACGTGATTTAGTTGACCTGATTGTTATATAAAAAAATGTGATTGATGCAATATTATCGAGAACGAAAATTAAGTTTAATTTAAAAAGAAGAAGACTGGGACTGGGATTACAAATTAACATGAAAAAAACGGAGTACATGACTATAGGATATAAAGGAGAAGATATAGAAATTGATGGTGGTGTGGTGAAAAATAGAAAAAACTGTAAATATTTAGGCACATTTATAAGCGAGAAAGGGGATAGCGAACAGGAAATAAAAAATAGAATAGCGCAAGGAAAACGAGCCATACGGCAGCTTCATCCTGTAATATGGAACAACAAGTTAAGCAAACGCACTAAAAGAATGATATATAAAGCCATTGTAGAAAGTGTCAGCACATACGGGGCAGAGGCATGGTCCATCACAAAAAGACAAGAACAGAAATTGAGGGCAATGGAGATGGAGTATTGGCGACGAAGCTGTGGGCTAACAAGACTAGACAGAATTAGCAACGAGGAAATAAGAAACCGAGCAGAAGTGGACATAGACATCATTACCACTATAGAAGCAAAAAGGCTCATGTAGTATGGACACGTGGAACGCATGGGAGAAGAAAGATGGCCCAAGAAACTATGGAAATGGATCCCTCCTCAAAGAAGAAAACGTGGCCGACCAAACAAACGTGGAAAAGTGGAGTTAAATCAGCCATGGAAAAAAGAAATCTTCAAGAAAATGACTGGGAAGATAAGAAAGCGTGGAGATTGGGATGCGGAAAACGTCATTAAAGATGTAAAAAATCCGCAAATACATACATACATACAGAAGACTGTATAATGAAGATATGTGGAGGATGTGTATGGTAGCAGAACCATAATTTGGAGTACTACAGGCATTGAAGTAATTTCTGGAATTGGATTTTGAACTTAGTTTATTGTTAATTAATTACATTATGTGAATTGCGTAGCTTGAGCTGCCTTCGGTTGAAGTAGGACGCATCAGATTTCAGGAATGGACATACTGAGAATTGGAAAGGATTTTTCATCTAATAGTATTATACTTTGCTGAAATTCTTAGTGGAGTGACATCTTGTGACTTGTACTTATTTGAGTGACGTCTTGTGACTTGCATCATATGAAAGTTCACCCTATTTGGGTTGTCGGTGTCTTATTTGGAAGAGACACATTTTATCTACTGCTAGAGAATCTTGTCGAGGTTCGTGTTGCTGAGTTGTATGCTGATTGAAGTTTTGGGAAGGAGACATTCCAGAAGCTGTTTGCGGTTCCTGACAGTTGGCTGAGTCTATACTGGGGTCTGCAGCTTCAAGAATTTCTGTAAGCAGTTGGATCATTGAAAAGCAGATCAAGTTCTTTGGACTAGTTACAGCTACAGGTATTTATTGATCAAACTAAAATAAACAGTAAGAGTGAAGTGAGGTAATTAAAAAGGGAATACTTACTATTTCATGTTTATTAATGACAGGTGGTGTAACAGAGAGGTATTTGCAATTGATATTCCACGTACATAATTTGAAGTGACACTAACGTTCATAGAAATTGTCACAAATATTTGACGTAAGTGTTCATTAAACAAATGATTTTCCAGTTTTGATATTGCGTGAACCGACCTTTTGTTTGAGAGTAATAATGTTCTACTGAGCAAGAAATATTTAATAACTTAATATTAACGATTCATATTAAAGACCATAAGAAGTACTTGAATTCATCTTAAATGATAATTTGTCTAAATCTAAATAAAATTCGTAACCTATTGAAAGTATCAAATAATTGTCGTATGTAAAATTATTACATATACAACTCATATTGCAGAGTAGTAAAACAGTGCAATATACAGTGAGACCTCGCCGTTCGCGGCTTTGCGGTTCGCTGATTTGATTTTATGCGGGGCACCTTTGTGCTCCCTTTTCTTTGACGTTCGCGGATATTTGCTTTGCCGTTCGCGGATGGAATTGCCAACGTTAACTGTTTTAACTTTCACACACTAACGGCCGGTCTTATGAAAGCCACTAATCTGACGTTAGCTTTAATTCGCTGTTAAAATAAACAAAAGCGCATAAAAATTTGTTTACTGATGAATAATGTGTCATAAGCGCCAACGTTTTGATGAGATTTTGTTTATTTTAAAAGCGATTTAAAGTTAACGTCAGGTTAGTGAACTTCATAAGACCGGCCGTAAGTAAATAAAGCAGACGTATGCGGTTTATGTCATGAACACCTAAATAACATTATTTATCACGAACTTGTAAACTTGAATCTCTTGTTACCAAATCGGAGCTGAAATAAGTTGTAAAATTATAACTTGAAGAAACAAATGACTTATGTTACGTATGGAATTTTAGTTTGTATACGCATGTTTGCGTATTTTGGATTTTATTAAGTTGCATAGTATAAATAAATCTAGTTTATGGAACCTAACTCCGTTCTAATAATTTATGTGTTTACTTGCGCATCGTGGTTTTGCGCTTCGCGGCATTCTTATGGAACGTAACCCCCGCGAACGGCGAGGTCTGACTGTATTTTGAAAAAAATCATTAGTTCGAGTCGAACTAATTACTATTTAACATCGAGAGAGCGGAAAAAATAAAACTGATGCCTAATGTAGAATCGAACAAACAAAATAAATATTATATGTTATGGCGACCTTGTCGTAGTGGTTGTAAATGACGAACATGGATTACAGAGAGTGTAATAGCTATTAACATATCTAGGAATGTTATGAGAATCATAACTGCCGCAGATGTTTTGAAATCCGAGCTCGTAGAGCGAGGATTTTAAAACTTCTAAGGCAGTTATGATTCATAACATCCGTGATTTGTTCAATAGTTTATCGGTTGCTATATGGTTATGGTTGCCATGTAGGGTAATATTCTTTAACCCTACAGATAAGTTATGATCTAGTTACCAGCCTACTTTTGTATATGTAAACAAAGGCTTAATATCCTGAAACCGATAAATTCTATTAATATACCTATTACCGTACTGTAATGCCAAACTACGAGGTACGCCATCCTGTATTAACTTTATTCTGTTCAAGAGAATGCCTGCGTCAATCCAGGAAAAAAGTCAATATTAATTGGTCTCCTTAAACTGTTTGCCAGAACGAAAGTGCATAGTCACCTATTTCTCATTATACCTGTCCACACATTAATAGCGAAGCGTTGTTGATGCCTTGATTCCACTATCGCATGTGGATTTGCATCATCAGCCCATTGATGACAGCTGTGAAGGTTTAAAATATCGTTTTGAGTAAATGTGGCTTCATCAGTGAAAATACTCGTACACTCAATACGTACGACGACGTAACATTGCAATACAAAATTTCGCTAACATTACAGCTTTAATGAATACTTTTGAACATTCAAAACTTGTACCTATTGGGTATGGACTGGATAGAGCAATTTTTCATGTAGTACATTCCCAACACGTTACGGTTTAAACTGGTCATTAAGACACTTGATTGAACTAAAAAGCAAAGCTCACCCTAATTGCGCCTCCCCAGGCCGTTGTCATTCCACAGCTGTAAAAAGTTTCACCTACCTTTGGAGATCTTCTCGCAATTGCCTGGGCACTATATAATAAATGACACACAAAACAAAGACATCGTTTCATATAAGTATACGTATATAAACACAAATAAAAAGTCACATAAAATATTTTAAATGAATAGGCTCTATTGGATTTGAACGATAACATAACTTATGTAGGGATTGGTAAACATTTAGTGAAGAATTATCTGAATCACAATAACAACGAAAGTTAACAACTTACTGTGTTAGATCCACAGCGGTAAACAGAATATAGATCTGGGCGTTTAATTTAGGTCATTCAGCTAAAATAGCAAACGCTTCCCTAAACTTGAAGCAAGCGACACAGTTGTCACAATAAATGACGCAGTACAAAACGGCGTTCTGGCAATGCCAATCTGAACACTTGACATTTGCTATAATCACTATAAAAAGAAATCGTTTCACAATACCTAACGATAGCGTCTGGAAATTCGGTGTTTAATTACGCCAGTTGGAGTATCTCACCACGGAGCTGGTTTCATCTGCCGGCGAAAGACGTGATCAAAGGAGATGGCCTCCAAATTCATAAGAGCTAATGCGTAAAAGAATCCTTGCTGTAAAAGTATTGGGAATGGGACGGTTCAACGCTGACCCACCCTGTATATTACCTCGGACACAATTCTTACATCAAATCCGCTCAGAATAGCGTATTATTTGCACACAAATGCCCTGTTTCGACGAAAATTATGGACAATTTAATTACGCAGCCCCCGAAAATAAAGGTTCACTCCCGAACAAGGGTTTTCACCAACAACTATCTACTTGAGTGTGTTAACAACGTGAGGTCGAGGAAGAATCTGGCGACGCCACGCCAAAAAGCGCGGTTGCCAACGGAAGAGGCGTAAAACGTTATTTATTTTTCCGTTTTTAACTCATACAGAAGCCTCCGAGTTGCGTCAAGTTGTGCAATCATCATACGCGACTTTGATCAATTTAACCTCAGACAATGATCTTCCGATACAGGAACAAAGACACAACAAGTCGACTTACGTCATGTGCCCCGAAAATGCCCACGCAAAACGTGTTTTCTGAAGGAAACTGGAAACTGCACAACAAGTGGCGGTACTTGTCGCAATTTACTTGTGACTTCGTCCGAGATTTCAGAATAGAGCGAGGAACCGCCGAAATTCGAATTTGTCGGTGCGGGAACACACGAAGGTCACAACAAGTCCTAAAAGCCACGGCTGTCCTAACAAACAATCTAGTTACTCTTTCTACTCAAGCAGTTATTTAATGTTAGCTGAAGTATCTTCAGCAAACATATCGAAATCTTTTTCTTTAACTTCATAGCGGGCTATTCTCGGACTATACTATTAGCAAGGTGAATTTTACTGAAGTTTGTTTGGAATTTGGCATTACGGGATGTTTCCTTTTACAGTCGGTGTGAGTCTCTCGTCTTAGCATTTGCATAACTATAATAGTTATTTATGTACCAAAGGCATTATGAAGATATTTATGTATGTATGATGGGTATAAACATCAAGAAATTCCCGGGGTGCAGACAACATTTTATTTTCCTCTACCTAAATAAATTGAAAAGATTGAGGAGCAGTTCATAATGTTTAAGGTCATAAAAAGTGGGCGTAATCACTACGCCCGTCTTTTACCCCTCGGGTATTATAAACAACTTTATATATCTCGTATTACAGGTATAAACAACAAATAATAGATGAAAAATTAAGTTAAAAAACGTTAAAACCTTGCTGTAGTAAAAGTCAATTTAAGCGTTATCAGAAACAGACAAATACAATAGGAGTGTAACTTATACAAAAAGTATCACGAAGATCCATAATTTAATAACATGTGAACAACCTATAATTCCAGTGACAAAATGAGGATGTTTAAGCTAAACCGTATATTACCCACTACCCCAACTGAACTTGAAACTTAAGCGTCTACGGACACTGGCACAATTATTTTTGCTTTTGTGACTTTAAACAGAAAAACTCGCCGATGTAGGGCTTTCGATTAGAACTCGGATACGTTGTACCCCACAAGTAAATGGTGTAAATCTGTACTGGATATGTAATTATATAGTTAATTTTATTTTGAAAAGAATAATTTTGTTAGGTATTGCAAACTCCATTCTATAGTGAACAATAGACTTTTTTGCAAGCTGCGACATAGCTGTTCATTATCATAAAGTGTTATACTGTAATGACAGATTTAACTGGGCTCAGTGATTGATGATTTCATCCGAATATATTCTAAACACTCTGCAAGGTGCTCGACGTATTTAATGACAGTTCACCGTTTCAAAGAATGAAAAAACTACTGGGATAAGAAACAACTTTTTCATGATCTATGCACCATATGCGATAAAAACGTTACTTTTGCTCTCCTTAGGATTGGAAATCATATCACTTTTAGTCGACGGTTATTCTATTTTTAAGACATTAGTTGCCTCATTGACCAAAGCAATCGTTTTGTGTAAGCCTAAAAAGGTGCACCATCAGTACTAAAATATATTCCACTGTGGCACGGAATGACCCTTTAAGCAAGTGGTTCAAGTGTTGTTAGCTAATAGTTCTGGAGGGCACCGGGCTCTAAGCAATTTTAATCGCTAGCCTCCCGATTTCAACAATTTCTATAGGTGGGTATATCGTGCGCACTCAAAACAATGTTTACCTCAGCTTTCCGGAAGTTCCGGGCCGAAACCCGGACTTAGCATTAGACTTGCAAACGACTTCGGCACGTATCATATTTCAAGATCGGCTAATGGATTCTGAATAATGCCGAAGAACTGGTGACGCTTTCGGGGAATTATTGCAGGGCAATAATTGCTTCATCGATAAATAAATATATGGCGGAGACCGGCGCTGTTGTCAAATACCGCAAAAATTGAAACAATTTGCATAATGGAGGCATCAGTTGCTATTATATCGTCAAAATGGGGTTCCGAGCAAAGCGAGAGGAGATTACGCGGCGGTTATTTCAGAAATGTAATAATTTAACCGAGTTGTTGCGAAATTGTCCAATATAACCAGATTAATTTTGACTAATTCGGTTGAGCTACAGATTAACGAGAAGAGCAAACTACGTTAAACTAGTGGAAATCACTTAAGCGACCGGTAAACTAGCAAACATTTATACACGGCAGGATAATCGAGTAAATAAGGGGATGCCAGTCTTGTCACCTACCCTTTCCTGGCCTTCTAATCCACTAATGCAAAAGAGAAACACTTTCTCCAACTGCTGATAATAATCGATGTTGTTGTTGGTTGAAAGTCGCCGAGATAAACACACGTGCCTTGGACGGGAAACCTGAGATTATTTTCCTCAACTTTGAAGAAGTCTTGTGTAATAGCTGATAAGGTAAAATATAATTTTCAGTCATCCTCAGACTTTGAAACCTGTGAACTTTGAAACAGTATTCTTACTAGGAGGCATGGATTTAACTGCACTTCAAGTGTAGTCTCGTATATCCTTTGCAGGAGCACTAAATATAAATGTGTTCAGAACATAGCGTGTAGCGTAGATACCCATAAACGGTAGGACATAGAGATTTAAATTATAATAACAAAAAGTTCAGTATTCTAAGTACTACTACTATCGGTATTTAATCCAAGAACTTTTCTATTTCATTTTCACTACAGAGTAAATAATATTTTAATAGTTTTCGTTTTGTGGGTGTAATTCACTTCGCAATGGCAGCTCAAATTAGCATTCTTGCCTTTGGTTATTTTCCAAGACTTGCAAGTGTAAGAAATTTTGATTTTGATATTTTCTTCAACAATTATACGTTCACTTCTTCCAGTAGATCTTTCACTAAGAACGTACTATTTTATCGAATTCAATTGTTTTCGCGCTTATGCTATCTTTCTTTGGTTTCATCTTCTAACGTTTCTCTACTATTCACCATTGTTCCTAAATACTTGTACCTGTCTACCAGTTTCTCTCTATCTCTCGTTATACTATACTTTCTTCTTTCATAGTTAATTGCTAAAAAGGTTAATTGTTTGGCCGTTTGAAAATCTCCGTCGCCATTGCTTTGGCGTGCACAAAGGAAAAGAGGGGTCGCCATTTCGTTGAGCTTTTGAACCAAGTGAGCGGGAGTGAGGCCGATCTTTAGACCGGCAATTGACTTCTATTGACTGCTATTGTTCAATGAATACAGCTTCTTGAGAAGCTTTACCGTGCCTATTATGAAAAAATTACCACTTTATCGAATACATTCAGCTTCCCACAACGCAGCTTACTTACCTGAAATTCCAATCTCGTTTGGTTTAAGCATCGCCAAATTTCATATCGATATCGGTTCGGATTTAAAGAAATTTCTGTACCGTCACGATGCAGCAATAGTAAAACATGTTGTCAGCGTGTAGAGCGACGCTGATATTCATAGCTAATATTCGAACAGTCGCTGTCCATTCTTTATGGTCTCGCAGCTCTGAGGGTTCTCCCGTTATATTTCGTGTTGAACAACGTGCGTTGAAAATTGCTTTAGTTATCATTATTTGTTGCGATCATAGTAGCAAGCATATTTTTATGAATGTTATGTAAATTAAATAGTTAATTTATTGCAAAATCGTCATTTTTGGAAAGCGCAGTACAGTTCCACTTATTTTGAAGTTAGTTAAGCTGTTTTTGAGATCATAAAACAAGGTAGGACCAAATCTCCAAACTATACACATATTTCCCATTGCCCAGAAACATTTTCCTGGTAAAATTTATTCACTAAATCACCGGAAAACATACTAGAGTAGAGAATTTAAATAACTCATTCAGTGTAACTCCCCCTTTCTCACGCTGAGCTACCATTTGAGCTTATTACCCCTCGTAAATGAAATTTCCCTTGTAGCAGAATGTTAATTGTTATTTTTTCTTAGTCTTCTAGTATCACCATATCATCTGCATAACAACGTCCTAGTAGATAGACTAACCATTCTCATTTTCCAGAAGTTTAAGAGAAGATGTGAATTATTTATCACTCTCTCCAGTACTAAATTACACAGTAGTGGGCTTAGTATACATGCCTGCTTCATATCTGTTTTACTCGTTAATTTCGCTAATTCTTATTTTTCACCCTGGCGTAGTTTTGTGTATGTTGGTAAAGGCTTTTTATATCATTAATTATTTTTTTTCAATTCCCCTCCCTTTTAGTATCCTCCTCTTTGATTTGTTCAAAAACCTTCTTCATATTAGTAAGGAGCATATGCCTTTGTCTCCCCGCTCCCTGCTCCTCATTTAACTGCCCCAGTAAAAAGATATGGTCATTTGATCCATTATTCTTCTTGAAAGCGCTTTATGTTTCTTGGTAGTTTACTCTTGTCGCCCTTTTAGTCTCTTGTTAAGAAATTTATTCCGTGTTATACTTCTACGATTTTTGTATATTGGTGCAATAATTTTCACTTGACAATTTCTTGGTGCTATTTGTTTACATTAACTGAACTCGCATCGCCGTTAATGTTTCTTTTTAATAGAAAATGGATGTAAGACGCATTACCAAGTGTTTGCTTTTACTGTTCCAGTATTATTAGTTACGTTAAGAGACGTTTACTCTTACTTTCTTTGATTTTTAAAATGTTTTGGTGTTACAGCATCCACTTGAGAGGAAAGTTTTGAATAAAGCCATTTACGAATTTTTCAACAATATATTCTTCATTCGTTAGTTTTTGCTATTTTTAACATGTTTTTTCTATATCTAGATTATTTTAAACTCCGTATAATAAAAAGTAAATTGTACAATAAACATGCAATTGCTTCAAGGTATTTATTGAGTTAAAGAAATGAATCAAAAGTTAATAGGTCTTTCGAAAGAGAAATATGCACCTTTTATTAATTTTTGTTAACCTACCACAATGCTGTAAGCATCAGCCTTTTTTCAGTGGCATTTTTTGTTTCTCTGGTTATCGCATTTAAAATCAAGCACTTCGCCCAACTAACAAATAGTGCTCATATAGCACCGAGATCATCCATTTTATGTAAATTGAAAAATGCACCATAAATCCAGAATGAGTTAATTGGTATAAAGGTAATTTTTTACTAAATTCAAAATGAAATGCACAGTAAATAATCTTCTTCAATGCAATTTAACTAGCTACGCCATTTCAATAGAAGCGAGAAACGCAAGAACGGTAGTTGCGGCTTCAGGTATGCATAAAGCACTTTTGTAAAATACCTATCCTAGCATAGCTGCTCACATGTATTGAACGATACGCGGACCCCCATACATGCGTGTTACCTAAAGAAATTGCAATACTACCAAGTGGTAAGATTTTTCACTAGCGTGAGATGTGCAGTCAAATATGTCAAACGTATCAAGAACGGCCCAAACGCAATCGCAGATGTGTGTATGTCGCATGACTTGTGGTAGGAAGCCTGGTGTGAGAGTTTTCAGGTTGCGCCAGCGCCTATGACGTATAACCTAACGACTGTCACCGAAATGACGACCAGGACCGACGGCTTAACGTACTCTCAAAGGCACTACTGGCTGCGATTTTACTACCACGTTGCTTAACTCTCGAGACTGTTTGATCGGTCCTTGGAGCATAGAGTTATGCAACCAGCATCGCAGGTTAAATTACTAAAATATAATATTACTGTAGTATTAGTTGAACGACTAGATTAAATTCAGTAAAATATTTACTTTACTTCTGAAAGTGAAACTATACTGCTGGTATACTCGAAATACCAAGGTTCAAGAAATATATATTCTGTATTGTATGTGGTACAAAAACGTTTTATATCCCAGCATTTTAATGAGAGATCTGCACTTAATGCAACATAGCATAACAATATGGTAATAGAGCTTAAAGTTTGCACGCGTGGATCATACGCCCATGACGTCAGGGTAAAGATGGCTGGGAGAAACTGTACATATATAAATAGGCTCTCTTATACCCCAAAGTGGCTAGGTTTTTCCAGGTCTTCCTGTCACCTTGATGAGACCCATGTTATTTGCTTTTGCTCTTTTACTTCCTCTGCTGGTTTTACTTTCTACAACTTTTTAACTTACCTCTTACTGGCCATCCTTACCATGTGGTTAAACCGTATTGGTTTTTGTGCTTCTACATCTTCTTGTATATACTTCCCTTCAAGTTCTTATCTGGTGATTTTATTCTTTGCCTTGTTTGTTCTATTAACTTCTTAGAAACGTCTCTTGATTTCGGAGGCTTTCTCAGCCATTGTCATTAAGTAATAAACGATTTTCTGAATTGGACAGTGTCATTATTGAGGTCGAAGAACGCAACATTTCGCCCACTTTTGTAAATGTCTTCATCGGGAAGAAAAGCAAAAGAGCATGGTAACTCAACGTGTAAACCACGGTAGATTTGAAACTATTAAGGGATAGAAGAGCATGATAACTCAACATGCAAACCGCGGCAGAGGCGAAATCCTTCTAACTTTACGAAAGTGGGTGAAGCGTTGAGTTCTTCGACATAGCCCAATCCCGGAAGTTGTTTGTTCTCTTCTTTTGCCCCGGTATGTCTACAACAACTGTAACTTTTCCAGATTATGCTCTATGGTGTAATTTGCTAACACATTCCTCCAATTGTATATGTTGTCTCATAGATGTTCTTCTGAATCAGCTTCTAAAACTAAATAATGTGCAAATGCATACATTTATAATAATAAATTTGTAGCAGATTCCTGTATCCAATAATAATTTTATACTTTTGGTTACATTTACCTACTGTTTTATTCATAAAACAGATAAATCATAAAGTTCCCCTCTTTCAATATTTATGATATTGTATTTTTTGTTCTTACTCTTTTCTTGGATACTATATTACCCTTTCGAGCTTCTGGAAGTTCTTGTTCTTAGACTATTCTAGATCTCTCTATCTTTAGTAAAAAACACTGCTATTTTCTGTAACGTAAATTTATGGGTTTGTACACTATCTCATGCCGGACGACCATGTTGTCATCGTGAAACCATTGTTCTTAACTTTTTTTTAATGGGGCTGCAAAACATAACAGAGAAATGTATCTACAGTTTGCGCATTTCTCCCTTACCTTTATCTTGTGCACTGTCAGGCTAAGAGTTGAATTCCATTCATTTTGTGTAACTTCTGTATTGCTCCTACACACCTTATTTTAGTCACCCCTTCAACACATCCTACTCAATTTTTATTTTGGCCACCATGTCCACTACTTCATTTATTTTTGTTCATTCGTAGTCTGCATTCTTTGTCTTGGTTCTGTGTCTTTAACTTCTTTTACTTGGGTACCACCTGCTGAAATATTGCTATGGTAATTTTTACAAATTTTCAAATTTTTTGCAATCGCTCAGTCAATTACAATCAATTTCTTTGGCGTTAAATAAACGTGGAAAAATAGTAAAACATGAGAATGTCCCGGAACATGGATGTAAACATTAATAGTCGAGAACGACACAACCTATCAAAATGATTTCTGCGTTAGTATGTATGGCAGACTTAAGCATATTAATGTAAAGAACTGAAAAGCTTAATCGATTGACATTCAGGTTATCAGTAATTGAAGTTAAGCGGTCACGTAACCAGTTGTCATAATAGTTTTTTTGAGTTATAAAAAATGCCGATGTAAATGTATATTCCTTGGCACCTTTAAATATGAAATACTAATTTTCTGAGCTTCCCGTCCCATCCGCATTCTCCCGTAACGTTGATGATAGACCACCGACTCGATTTTTAAACCGATTTCCTACGCCGGGGCTTTGAAATAGTTCCCATCTTGTTGTAAATTTTCTTCATTCGATGTCGTTGCACATATGGCGCGATCATATAAAGATATAAACATAATATGATAACGGTCATATCACACTCAAAGCAACATATTACAAAGACCTAATGTATCTTAAGGAGCGGGCGTCCTAAAGAGTGCATAGCAAAAACCGCTCCGTGCCAATAGTGTGCTGAAGTACCGATAATGAACTTGCACAGTTTGATTTTTGTTATGTTTTTATTACCTGCAATAAACACGTCTTGTAAGTACACTTTCCAACAATCTATAATTTCGTTAACATTTGCTACTATATCTCTCTGTTCGTTTTTAATTTGTTTCATACTTAGTACTACTCTTTTTCTAATGCATTTTCATGTTTTGCGAAATACTTGTTTATTGCTTTTTCTGTTCTTCTGTAGTATATTTTCCTCCCATAATTTCTGTTATGATTCACATAGTTCAACATTTTTTTAGTAGCTCTCGTGCTACTTATTTTATTTTTAACATAATTTTTAACTATTTTCTATCAAGCAGTGTGCTTTTGTTTTTTCTCATTGTATTAGTCGCTCATAGAGAGTACTTCAGAAGTGGTTACTTTTTTCTACGTAACACAATTTTTGGAGGCGCACTCCAATATCCACATATGGAAAAACTTGTTGCCTAGTGGGATGATGTTCAAAAACACTAGTAACATAATAATGTAGTAATAACAACGGTAGCGCTTGTTTATATCAACGTTACGATCTGCAAAACCGTGGTAATCAAGTTTAAAATGTCCGTACTCATGAAGCTTTTTTATTTGAGAAATTTAATCCGCCTCTGCCACGTGAGTATATAATTACACCACTTAAGGTAATTACAACTTTAGCAGATAAAACCTGAAACTTCTGTTTCTTTTTAATCTGGCCTGTAAAAATGTTTACCATAGAAAGCTGCGGGCTGTAAACAAAGGCATGTAAAACAAGATTTATGACTGCAGGATTTGACTAGTATCGGCAATAAATATAACTTCCAAGCGTTCGATTTCATACAATAAATGAAATCTGGCAAAAATATGTACATCCCGACCCGAGAAGATATAGGACCGTAAAAGTAAATCGTACAGAAATGTGAAGTATGTGGTAAAAGTGATTTTAGAATGCCTTATGCTGTGATTCTCGTCATTATAATAAATACTATCTACGTATATGTCTGCTGACAGACCGAAGGAAAATAATAAACACACATGCTCAGTAATGTTAAACGTCTGCAATTAAAACAAAAGTTAATTTCCTTGCAAGTGGATTATAAAATTTCCTTGAGAAAACATTTTGACGTAAATTTCATGCTGCTTTAGAGCACGAGTCTCTCATAAATTAGTATATTAATGAGAGTTGTTTTCTTCTAAACAGTTCCAGTAAAAATGATATCTCCCAAGGTTTTTGTAGCAGTTCTCAAATTAATCCATTAACCGCATAAGCAATTCTAATAATTTTTAAAGAACAATACTCTACAGTATATTTTCTAAGATCAATATTTTTAGAGTTTTTAGTTACTTAAATTACATTCCAGAAATGTTTTTATTTAAGTTGTTTTAGAAATTGCCCAGATACAAAAATAACGTAGAAAATTATATAGAATAAACCTAATTCTAGGCTATCCGCTTTATTACTGTTTTATGTATTTTTAATATCACAATATTTGGTATTTGTTTGTATTCTGCTTGTTACAAGACCCAACGTCTTCATTTCGCCTACACAAAAAGTGAATTGTTTTCCCAGACTTTAACAAGATTGGAGATGGAAACGTAGGCAGTAATGATAATCCATTATAATCTATTGTCTGACCCACTTCTGCATAACCCACATTCTACTTTATGACATTAGTTTCAGTTAAAGAAACTTCAAGATAGAGAAATTGACAAAGGATTGCCCTAGAAAACATCAGAGCAGAAATATTTCAAAAATTGTAAAAGCACGGACGCTTTTTTAAAGATAAAATATCCACAAAAAAAGTATAGTTATTCTATTAGGTAGTATATACCTAGTAATTACTTTTACAATAAGAAATATCTATGAAAAAATAGGAGTAGGTACTAAAAACTAAACCATTCCCGAGTGACACCGTTTATATATTTTTTATATGTTATGCAGGTAAATGAGTAGGTACGTAATTTATTATTATAGTTCATTCAAATTCAAGATAGAGCAAAATCTGCAACCCAAGTTACAAATATCAGCAGTCAGTTGATTACTAGTTTGATTTTATTAAAATTTAGACATGGTATGTACGTACTATAATATAAAGGTTATAGTTTATGTCAAATTTGCAAAGCTTGAATTTGGAAAATTATGCGATGTCTACCTAAAAGAAATCTAGTGAATGTGATCTGAGAATAAATTACCCACTAAAAATGTTGCAAATGGCCTCTTTAAGCAAAGATTCAAATTAAAAACACACACATTAATTATGACATTCAAAAAGACAGCAACAAGGCCATATTTCTCTGATCTAAATTTTAATAACATAATATTAGTAATCAACTTACTGCTGATATTTGTAACTTGGGTTGCAGATTTTGCTCTATCTTGAATCTGAATGAACTATAGATAAAAATATCCACATATATGCAAACTAAGCTCGACAATAAAATTAAATGCGAAAAATGAAAAAATATATAATCAATGGTCGTAGAACATGTCCGAAGTTTAGTTGAAAGACCACTAAGTACAATTATTTTTAGTAGATAGATAGACAGTGAAGTCGAAGGTCTCCTTGGCTGGTACGAGTAAAAGATATTTACCAAATGCTTTATAATCTAACACTTCGCGCTTGAAACTTAGTAAGTTCAAAATTGTGTCTGACTCGTTGATCTATCTTACTGAAATCAGTAGCGTCTACAATCTTCATCTGGAATCTAATATAGGAAAATACCAATCATTGCTGTGTATCTTAGTGACCGTTTTATCATCCCAAAAATAATTCTTGAAGACCAAATAGCACTCCAGACAGTAACCTTCGGAGAGTGCCTTTCATGCGCCTAGTTGGCCATGAAAATCAAGTTGCCCATACCTTGTGCAATTCTAGGTACCTTCGACAAAACCGAAGGCAATACTATTAGTTTATCCTCTTCTCTTAACCGTAAAACTGCTAAGGCGGGACACGAGAAGCCCACACTTTAGCTTTTTATTAGTAAAGTAAATGTATTTGTAGCAAGATATTTGAAAAAAATCCAATTGTCTGTTTTAATGTCGCTTAGTTCTTGGTTTATTTGAAAGAAATACACGAAACCGTTTTGATAGAAAGCACACATTGTAGTTTTATATTAAGTACTTTTCTCATAACACGGTTTCATAAAAGTTGTCTGATATTTCTGAACTTTTGCATGGGACCATAAGTTTATATTATTTTAATAATATTTTGAATAGAGTACTTTGCCTAAACATAAATTGATCTTTATTTAGCTCTTGAGGGCTGATTAACAACAATTTAACATTTTTGTAATAATATTTGCGTCTAAAAACTCTACAAAGAACAATGCTACGTAAAGCTTTAACACTAATTTATACACACCTTGTATAGGTACCGGGTGAATATTCCAAAACCGAACATAGGCAATTAACATGGGAAAAAGGTTTTTCGCAGATTGCTGCTCCCCATTTTAACTTAGAGGGTTTATAATGACACCAATCGAAAGAAATTTTTTTTTTCTCATCTAATGATATGCGAATTAGTTAATTTTTAGTTGTATATTTTTAGTATTTTTTCTAAAATAAACGGGGCTGCGCGCGCTATTGCGCGGTCTATCCTAATCAATTTACCACCATTCTTAGGCCTATTACGTTGGGCTATTCCGTTCTGTTACACACTCGGCCCCTGCCTCCTTCTGCAGTCCACCTGACCAAAGAAGGGGACCCTCGGGACTCCGCCCCTCTCCAAGGGAGCCCTCGGGGCTCCGCCCCTCTTCAAGGGAGCCCCCGCGCTCCTCCCCTCCCCAAGGGGCTCCCGGGGCTCTACCCCTCCCCAATGGGGCCCTCGGGGCTCCGCTCCTCTCCAAGGGGGCCCTCGGGGCTCCGCCCTTCTCCAACGGCATAATGAATCTGTCACTTGAATGACGTTTGAATCTGTTTATTGTCTTACGAGTCATTACTGAACATGATTTTCCGAATTGAATTTATTGCGAATTTTTGATAAAATAATGAGAAATACAAATGAAAATTAACTAATTCGTATATCATTAGGTGAGAAAAAAATCTTCTTACGATTGGTGTCACTATAAATCCTCTAAGTTAAAATGGGGAGCAGCAATCTGCGAAAAACCTTTTTCCCATGTTAATTGCCTATGTTCTGTTTCGGAATATTCACCCGGTATGTATGTACTACGAGCTTTCAAATATAAATTATAATTTAATATTTATTCAAAAACAGACTCAAGGAGTCTAATGTATATCATGTCATTTTTCTACTCAGACTCCCCCTTTGAATAAATTGGTGCCACTTTTCTGGAAGTTTCTGTATTCACCGATAAAAAAATATATTGGCTGATGACACCCATTCCCGAACAATTTCGATGACGTCTTCAATACAAAGATGTATTTATCTCCCAGAAATCCTTTTAAGGGTACAAACAAAAACATTTTGATGTAGCAAGGTCTGAAATGTATGGTAAATCGGTCTGTTTCAATTTTTGAATCTCAGTCAGGGTGTAAATAGCTAAATGGGGTTGAGCATTATCCTGTAAAAAGTAGACAGAGAACTTGCGTTTTTTTCCAAACTACCCTTACTGATATTTAATGCAGAAGTAATATCATTCATTGTAATTTGATTAGCTTTTCAAATAAGTGCATTTTGCTCTGTCAGCATTCTGTTGTCGATATTTTTGGACGCGAGAATGCCGTTCATTATCGACGCGTTCGCTGCCATCTCACGATTTACTCTTTTTATAAACGCTTATATCTGACAGTGCTTGCGCACCAAGCTATCTTTTAACTCTTGTATAAATTTCTGATGCTTTGATACTTTCTTTAGTAATAAATTTACTAGCAATGCGTTGTTCGACGCTTGAATGCACTTCCACTTCATCCATGCTGGCCACATGAACAAAATGAATTGAGCGACTCAACGACTGAATCAAGTTAGGACTTGTTCAAGAGCATTAATTAACGTCTACAACGTCTGTGCATCTTTCTCTCTTTTGGTGCGCAATTCAAATTATAATTCATATTTGAACGCTCTTCGTATGTATTATCGGTGACCTCATCGTTACCTTGCGGTGTAGAGGCTGGTGCTTTATACGCTTACGTCTGGCAATGCAATGCTTAACTGCGCCTCTTAGGTCTATGATTTTGTGCAGAGCACAGTTATTGTAGTGCCCAACTGTGAATAGTCCCACCGAGCTCGATTCCAATCGCCAAGGCGGCGAAAAAGTTCCAGTCCCCGCGAGATTCGAACCGAGGACTTGCTCAATGCAAGCCTAGTACGTTCCCAACTGCGCTACTCGACTTCTTCACATACCTTGTACCTAAATAAACAAGATAAATACACAATTTGAACTAACATATGTGTGTGAACTCCTGGTTTCCCTACATGGTAATAATCAGAAGTATAAATATCACAGCAGTTCTAAGATTAAAATTTTTAACATTCTTCTTGTACTTGGTTCGGACAAACTCAATAATGGTGCATACTGAGAAAGATGTAGTTTCTGGTTTCGATGAACTGTTTCTCTTTTCATTTTCCGAGTTGTATTCGGTTCGAGGTCCGCCGCTTAATTTTTTCTTAAAGCAGTACCACTGTTTCTCCGTTGAGTTACAACGATTGGTTGGTATTTTATGAAATTTGCATCCCATAAAATGCGCTGAATTAGCGCCAGCGTTTCATTATTTATATTTTAGGAATTTAATTGTTTATGGCCTGCCATAACAACCAATATTAGTAAAGTTCAGGGCATTTCATTCCACACGTAGGAATATGGGCTGAGACACGGCGAGTCAGGGTCGCCGAAGTATCTCTTTCCGAAACCCAGTCAATCTGTCACACCGTTAACGGCGTACTGGGTGATGTGGTTAGCATCACGCCATCGACGACTGCCTTACTTTCCTTACTTCCACAATTGTTGTTTCGATTGAACCCCGTACAATAGCACCGCAGCCTGAGCTCCCTAACCGCTCGGCCACGCTGGCGATAGCAACCTCTATTAACCACTTCTTGTTTAGCATTTTCTTTTTTACTAGGAATTCAAGAATATCATGCATTTTGACGCTCACTCTAAATAAAGAGCTAAGTGCCACAGTAGCCTAACTCACATTTAAGACATTTTGACAATTTAATATCTAAAGTTTAATAATTGCACTGCTTAAAACATATACCGAGTAGGTCATGCACACCCTAAGTAACAAACCCAATGTACATGTTCACTTGTAACGTAAATGCATTGTGTTTTTTACTTCCTTTTACTATAAAGGAAGTATTGGATTCACCCCAAAAATTCGAAATTGAGTTTTCAACGGATCTTCACGTTTTAGAGTCCCCCGATCCCAAAAAACATATTTTTTTCATTGGTCTGTCTGTCTGTGTGTGTGTCTGTGTGTGTGTCTGTGTGTCTGTCTGTCTGTCTGTGAACAGAATATCTCAAAAACGAAAAGAGGTATGGCGTTGAAACTTCATATATAAGTTTTTTGTACTATGTAGATGAGACAGCAAGCTTTTGAAGAAAATCGCATAACCGGAAGTAGGTGTTTACTCTTGTGATTTTTAAGTTTTTTTCGATTTTTTCAAAAACGGCTCTAACAATTTTTTTTAAACTTTACATTTTTAATGTGTATTGATGTGAGATAGGTGATTTTCCAGTTGAATACTTCTAAAGTGGATTTCTTTTGTTTTTTTTCTATTTTTTTATTAACTCCTATTTTAAATAAAACACCCGGTATATTATTACATTTTTGAATTCACCTTAAAATTCTAGAGAAAATTTGTCGCTTCAACTAACACTCGATTTTGTACCGTTTTTGTAGAATTTGTAATTTTTGAAAATTTTTAACAAATGCTTAAAAATTAATAATGAAATTTTTGACTAATTATAAGATCACTGTAAAGGGAAGTTGTGTGAGTGTATCACACCAGATTTTTAAATTTGCAGCAGATCAAGCTAGGTGTGCACTGTGCATACTGCACAACCAAGTTATTCATGTACTTTGGATTGCCTGTTTTGAATGCGGAGGGGAACCAGGTTACCTGGTCCACCCGATATAAAAATTCGATGATAACACGCGGAAAATCTAATCGTTGAAAATACTATCATCTTCTTTAGAAAAAATAGCTTGGGGGCTTTTGGTGTTTTCAGTTTCTATGGAAAATATTGAATGGCATACTTCTTTGTTTATTTTTAATAACTTTAGGAAAACATTCACGACCACTATGTATAGTATATTGTAATACAAGTGTGGAAATAATGCTATTGAAAAACGCATGAACGTTTTCCAGTGGCCTTTCCATAAGTGTGTTACATCCTAGTTTTCCTATGACAGTTTCGAGTACTACAAAAATTAAAGTTTTCAATTTGACATATATAAAAAAAATCTGGTGTAATACACTCACACAACTTCCTTTTACAGTGATCTTATAATTAGTCAAAAATTTCATTTTTAATTTTTAACCATTTGTTAAAAATTTTCAAAAATTACAAATTCTACAAAAACGGTACAAAATCGAGTGTTAGTTGAAGAGACAAATTTTCTCTAGAATTTTAAGGTGAATTCAAAAATGTAATAATATACTGGGTGTTTTATTTAAAATAGGAGTTAATAAAAAAAATAGAAAAAAAAACAAAATAAACCCACTTTAGAAGTATTCAACTGGAAAATCATCTATCTCACATCAATACACATTAAAAATGTAAGAAAAATGTAGAGTTTAAAAAAAATCGTTAGAGCCGTTTTTAAAAAAAATCGAAAAAAACTGAAAAATTACAAGAGTAAACACCTACTTCCGGTTATGCGATTTTCTTCAAAAGCTTGCTGTCTCATCTACATAGTATACAAAACTTATATATGAAGTTTCAACGCCATACCTCTTTTCGTTTTTGAGATATTCTGTTCACAGACACACAGACACACAGACAGACAGACAGACCAATGAAAAAAATATGTTTTTTGGGATCAGGGGACTCTAAAACGTGAAGATCTGTTGAAAACTCAATTTCGAATTTTTGGGGTGAATCCAATACTTCCTTTATAGTAAAAGGAAGTAAAAAACATTTAAAGAACATTTTTACATTATAGCTAATCAGTTATTATCACTTAACACTAGAGTGCAAGAGGTAGTTAGTGAGCACTTTCTGCACCAAAGTCGAAAACATAATTTTTAAGCGGATGGAAGCAGAAGCACACTAATAAATATAAAAGTTGGTGACAACGTTTATGGTATCTTTGCTGGGATTTCTCCCAAATATAACATAGTCGGCATTGTTTAATTTATTCTCGGAATACATTAAGTTGGTATATTACTTTTGGTAACCAGAAACAATGGATTTTAAGATAAATAAAATATTTTAGGACTTTTCTTTCCGTAGCTTTCTTTCATTGGGATATAGAAGACCCTACTTAATGTTAACTTGACGCCAACAAGGTCTCTTGGGCAATTAAACTTTTAGAAATGAAACTCTCTTCTGCTGTGTTGCTTTGTACAGTTATGGCCACAAAAAAGTGGGACAATTCTTATAACAAATTTTGCTTTAATTTTGTTGTTATTGTGGATTTTCAAAAATGTACTGGAAAAAGAAACATAGGAGACGTAGGTAATTGTAGAAATGTCATCCATTTGTCAACGAAAGAGTTTTGCATACAAATGCCACAAGTTAATATTGTTGATAAAGCAAGAATAACTGCTGATGCAGGACTGTCCCACTTTTTTTGGCCGTAACTGTACATTACCGTTTTGGGACGTCCTGTTTTAAAGCTAATCCACCGCACCCCTTTTGTCCTCAGAAGTATTGTTTTTTAAAACGTAACTTTAAGGCCTCTACTATTTTTTCTCACTTAGAGCAATATACATTCTCAAACTTCCATGTTAGAACATATGGCTTTTATCGGCGACTTTTATCTGGTTCGATTTTGGGCTATGTGTTTTACTCCGAACCACCTTTTTCCCGTTCACTGTATTTTTTGTTTTACTGCTCTCCGCCAGGTTGTTTTAGGCCTGCCTCTTTTGCCACTACCTTGAGGGTTCCGGTTCCGCTTTGGCTATGTTATTTGGATCTCTTCTTACCACCTGGCCAATCCAGAACCATTTTCATTTTATAATTTCGGTTAGTAGATGCGTTCTTCTCCATAGCTCTGTGTTAGTCATCAAGTCCGTTAAACGAATTTTTATTATTCTGCCCAAAGATTGTAATTGCTATGATGTAGTTGTTTATTGTTATGCGTATGTGTTAAATAAGTGTACAATAGGTTGCCTACATTTCATTATTTAAGTCGCCTTTATGTAAGTGCACAAAAATTGTTTGACATCATTTTTGCAACTGTAACATGCATTACCTAATTTCATACTTTTAGCATAGCACGTTTAACAGTTATTGCTTACCTACGTGTGCATATTTTTGAACTGTTTCTTCTTGTATTGATCTACTGCTACATATATTCATTGTTAAGTATTTGTTATTTGATTTTTTTATTAAACTATTAATTGCTGTTTTTTGTACAATTCATTGCTTCCCTATGTTTGTTTCTTTGTTTGTGAATGGACAAAGTCTAGGCATGAGAGTACCAGGTACCTTAGACACCGCTTTGGTCATATGGTGAAATGTATTTTCATGGACAAACATTTTGCATTTTTTACATCTATATTTGTTTTTATTCTGTATTTTAAAGTTTACTAGCACAAATGTAATGGCAGCAAATGGTTTACGACCATTTGTAATTTATTTATTTATTTTGTATACCGCTGAAATCGAAGGTTTCCCTAAAATATAAGGGGTTATTCGTATACTACTATTTACTTTAATAAAATCTACATCAAATATTATTTCACAATTTCATTGAAACTAGGGTCGGACGCGAAGTTTGAAAGGGCATTACTTGATGCTAATTTGTGTCAATGAGATAATATCAAGTAACTGGTATAAGGAAAATTCACATCAGTATAATGATTATAAACTCTGCTGCTATGAAATTTATGGTTCGAACTTTTAAAACAATGAATCTAATGAATGGATATTTATTTATTTATTTATTGTATATACACCAGCCAAACCAACAGATAGGCTGCTGAGGCAGCCATCTAATAATAGGTTTGGACATATAAACTACAGAAAAAAGAACGTACAATCCATGATAAAACTAATTAAACAAAAGTGCATTTTGAATCAAGGTAAAAAATATATAACAAGTAAAGTAAAACTAACATTACAATATTGCGAGTAATATTATTCAAGCAAAAAATATCACACCAAAACTGTACATGTCAAAACCAGCGATTGTTTTAAATTGAATAGATATATCCTTTGAAACGGAAGCAAAAATTAAAAACTAAAAGAAAAGTAAGAAAAACATTTTTTTGCACCACTAGTCTCAGAACGCACCGTTATTGGCCTATTTTTAGGTCGTGAAGTTGATTTTCTCCACCAAGGGAGCGAAAGTAAAATAAACAATTTTCACCGTGGTAACTAATAAATTGCTAAGTTACCAAATATGACTATTTTAATTTTGACGTTTTAAAGAGCTGTATTGTCAGGTTGACAGTTAAAATATTTTCGAAATTTGTTGGGAATTTAGGTATTAAGCCGTTTGGTAGTGCAAAAAATAGTATATACACCACGGTAGCGAATCGTCTTATAATCTTCGCGCTTTAGATACTTCGCGCTTCGCGCTCAGTATCTAATATGCGCTCAGGTTATAATACTGCGCTTCGCTACCTTGATGTATAATATACTATTTCTGCTTTTTTAATGTTACAACGCACTTTTACACATTTTATACACTAGGGAACCCCAAACTACCCTAGAAGTAGAAACTATCCTAGAAGTGAATATTAATTTTGATACAATAGTCATCCAAAAAGTACTGTGATACAGATTTAGTAAAGCTAGATAAGGATTGATAAAAAAATGTCAGCGTTTTAAAGAGCTAAAAAATTGTAAGTCCTGACAATTCTGACCATAGGAGAGTGCAAAGAAAAATTAGTTGAGTAGTGGTCGTGCCAAAATAGTAAAGATTTTCTTGTGCGGTTTGACGGAACGTAAAAGGAAAAAAAACATTCGGATAATTCTAGGAAATATTTAAAAATAAACAAATGTAATAAGATATCTGAAATTAATTACATCGTACTAATTTTCTTCAGGAAATTGAAAACGCTTTATTTATTCTACTCAATCTTCTTTGCGGCATTATTGATTTAATGCTGGGTAAATTTAAATTTGTTTAGGTTTTTTGCGTTTTAGATACCACGTCTGTTACTTGATCTTGCAATAATTGTTCCTGACTTCTTTTATGCTAAATCCTATATTTTATGTATGTATTCCCTGATTTCATTATTATTATTGGCCTACAGTGAACCTATATTTTTATAATATGCTTTGAGCGATACATATTCTCTATTATCGAGTTTTCACCTCTATACAATTTTATTATATTCTGTATCGCCTATTAACATTACAGTTCTTTCCTTATGGATTGTAATTATAATAGTTATTTAAGCTATTAGCACATTAGTTGTTTCTAAGGTATATATTAAAATACATACTGTTTCTACCGGTACATGTAGCTATTATTATGTTATTCCTGATATCTAGACATAGCACATTGTTTTCTACGTCTAATGTCTAAATTGAGATGTTTCCAAAATTTTTCTTCAACCCTTTAAATCTGCGTATATACTAATGTAATCATTTAGAAATAACAACATATTCCTTTATATAGTATGGAAAATGTATAACAATTGCGTCCAAATGTTTTAGGAATTTCGAGTTCTAATAAATTTATGGATATTATTTTAGTAGCGCTAACTTTCTAATGCGTAGCTTCGAAATTGCGTCTATGCATCTGCTACTAATGCCTCTCCATTTAATCGTCCCTTGTAAAATGACTCCCAACTTCTTATAAATAAAATTTAAAATTGCAATTCAAACAAAGACAACGTTATACAAAGACCGCTTAAGTTCCGCCTAGCTTTGCTAATAAATAAATTATGATACGAAAGATTTAAAAACAACGAATGTTTCAAAGAAGCTGTAGCAATATTTTCTAAATCACCATTAATGCACTCAAGCGCATTTTGCAGATTGTCTGGATCAAAAGAATAGAGGAGTTGTGTATCATCGGAGTACATGGAAACATTACAGTTATTTATACATTTAATAAAATTACTGGTGTAGATAGTAAATAATAACGGGCCAAGGATAGACCCCTGCGGCACACCTGAAGCAACATACACACATCGAGACATCTGATCAGGCAATCTAACGCTTTGTGTTCGATTACTCAAATAATTCGACAGCAGAGCAATTGCATCTGGTGTTAATCCAATAAAGTGCAATATCGAACATAATGTCATATGATTAATGGTATCAAAAGCTTTACTGAAATCGAGTAAAATTAAGATAGAAAGTTTATTAGAATTGGTAGCCTTTAATATATCATAAGTAACACTCAACAGTGCTGTTGTACAACTATACTGGGGTCGAAAACAGATTGGCGCTCTGGTAATAAATCCTGCTGTAAGAGATATTCTTTCAGTTGTGAGTTGATTACTTTTTCTAGCACTTTATATAAAACAGTTAAAATACTGATTGGTCTAAGATCTTTATAGTTTTGGGGGTGACTACATTTAGGTAAGGGAGTGATCAAAGCTTCCTTCCAAGGTTCAGGAAATACATTTTCTAAAATACAAGAATTTAAAATATGTAAAATGTTTTGATTAACAAAGCTCAACATAACTTAATCATATGATTATTTAGTTCAGCAAGACCACAAGATTTAGATTTAATTTCATTTAAAAAGCGCAATATAGTGTCCTTGTCAACTAGATGAAAATGAAATGTTGTGCCAATCTCGTTAACCGTATCTTCATTATAATAGTTAACTAAATCTAGATCAAAACTTTGCTGGGAGATACTATGAATAAAGTAATCGTTTATTTCATCAGCATTATTTAAATGTGGATGAATACTACTTACATTAGTATTTTTTTAACTGTAAAAGTTTTAGATCGTTCCAGAGAAACTTTGTATCACTGTTACGTAATTTATATTGAAAATAGGATTTTTTCTCTCGCTGTACGGTAGCTTTTGTTAAATTTCTAAGTGATTTATAGTAGTCCCAATGTACAGGGTTCTTAGTTTTTCTAAATCTCGATTTAGTGTAGTGTTAAGTTGGCTGATAATGCAATGCAATTCTTTTTATGTGAAGTTATTTTTGATAGAAAGAAGAAATAATACAGTGCATACCAACGGAAACCCGAGAAAGTCGCGATCAAGGGTTTGCCTTCTATTTAGAGAGGAGTCTGTAGAATTCGTACACCAAGAATGACCACACAGGTTGCCTCTATTGCTATGGAAGATTTTCTGACAAAACTAGAACATTGTATGAAAAAGTACAGGAAATGCATATACAATAACTATTTAAAGCAATGTACCAGCTGGTATGAAGAAGCAACGAACGGTATGTTTCTATGTTCTATCATTTATAACAACTATAGCTCGCTAAAACATTTTATACTTCATTTAATAAAAGTGCATGTACTAAAATTGAAGACCCTGATGCAAGAAAGAGATATGTAACATAATGTAAACAAATAAGAAAATTACAAAATAGATTTTAAAATATTCTGTTTTTGTCTGGTAGAAATATTAGATATCTGCAATTAATAAGTATCGAACTATAACAAAGAACCACTTATCCAATGCTACCCACTGTTACAATATTGGGATATGGTACTCGTCCCGCATATTCATTGTTTTCTACACTTTGTACAATCGTAGGCGTTAACATGCATTAAGAAATACGCCACTGAAAACATTAGAACATGTAGATTCAGAAATAAACTGTAATAACCTTATTGACTCCGATTAGGATATATTATTTTCTTGAGAAGATTAGTTACCGGTGTTTAATCTGTCTTTTATTATAAGAATATTTTTTTGTGTTTATTTTTCTTGTCTTACTAGAATATCTACTTCTATTTACTTTTTCTTTTCCCGATCAGAATATTTAATTGTGTTTATTTGTTCTTCTCTTTTTAAGTATACGTACTTGTGTTAGACATAAATAGTAAATGCTGATAAACTCAGTGTTCTATAAAAAGGTCATGCATGTTGCGTATGCTCTTCTTGCATTTAACGCAACCGTTATAAAAATATTTTAAAAAAAGTTGCGGCATATCCCATTCATGCACTTTGAATTATTTTTAGGTCGTTATTACCATATTTATAAGAATAGTTCAATATAATGTATAAATAAAGATTATACTTTAACATCTACACACTATGGAAACTGTAAATACATTTTTTTTAAATATATTATTTTGCATCTCCTGCGTTGGCCCCCGCAACTAGGGTTAAAGACGACTAAAAAGTGATTTCTAACGTAAAATGGTGCATTGCATTTGAACCTGAAAGCCAAAACGCTTCCACAACGAATGTGGGTATGATAACTAAAAATGCAGGCACGTTTTATTAATTATCCAACACCTCATTATAATAGTAGCATAACTATGCTGATTTTAGTTGAAATAAATAGCCCATAACTCGCACGTGAGTTATAATTCATAACTCACACGTGGATTATAATTCATAACTCAATAATGACTTATAGGTATAAATCCTAGAAATAGCCGAAATTATAAATAAAATAGTAGATTATGCAATAAGGGAGAGAAATGCGTTATTTTGCTGAGGTACAATTTCTGACTCGAGGGCGAAGCCCGAGAGTCAGAAATTGCACTGAAGCAAAATAGCATTCTCTCCGAGTTGCATATACTATTTTTTTCACGTTGCAGGAAGATTTAAAACGAAAACCCGTTTTTTAAACGTCATTTATTGACATTTTAGTTACAATTATTTTAAAATTAGTAGCCTTTGGTAAATTTTAAAGTTGGTGGCACTGTAAGTCATTATGACAAGAGCTCACAATTATGTCAAATTCGAGGTTAGTAGCTTAGGTTTTGCGTCAGTTTATGTCAAAACTGACGCGAAACCTAACCTGATAACCCCGAATTTACCATAGATTACCATAGATACAGTAACATTTTTTACTTTAGTCCCTAGGGGCTAAAGTAATTACTTCTGTCCCTAGAGATTAAATGAGCTACTTTAGTCCCTGAAATAAGTGACTAAAGTGCCAACTTTAGTCCCGCAAGTGCAAAAACAGTTTTACGTTGTTGACATTTATATATTATTCATAAACAAGAACAGTAAAAATGTGGATTGTGGATTGTACGTTCTACAGCACTTAGGCCACTTTTCAGGGACCAATGTGCATACTAGAACTACTACTATCTTAAACTACCTACCCTTAACCTAACCTCTGATAAGGGGCTTCTTGGAGCTGATAACTTCCGAGGTCCGGATTCGAACCATCGGCCACAGACTCCTGAAAAACCCCTGTGACCTCGACTGCAAGCGATCGCCGCACGCACCTATCGACCCCCCCCCCCCCCCAACTTAAATGCGCCGTGGATTGGTATCTGGTGAAATTCGCTTATTTAGCGGGCGAAGAATTTGACAGGTTTTCGCTTGCGGCAAGAACCTCCAAGCTCGGACTCGTGTGGCGTAATTTTCCTTTGGGCTTCAGGACGACGTCGTTGGACGTATAATGCTGATCCTCCATGTAAGTTAATTAATGCGAATATATTGTTCTCGCCGCCTTCATGCCTTCATTCCTACAGGTAACGTTATTAACACATTATAATATTTTAATTGTCTCGTTGATTCTGATACTGCAGGGAACGAGAAATTGCTGTGGTTTCGGGTTAACGGGGGGTTTGCTTTAGGAAACAGTAGGTAAGCGCTGTCATAATCTAAAGCACGATCAGGATATGGGGTTTACCTTAGGAGACAGTAGGTGTGCGCTGTCACAATTTAAGGTACGAGCAGGTTATGGGGTAGCTCTAGGAGACAGTAGGTATGCGCTGTCAGAATCTACTGCCAGAAGAGGATTTGGAGGAAGGGAAAGTCCAGCGACTCAAGCGAATTAAGTGATTTAAAATGGTTGCCGAGTCTTCTTATATACTCTTAGGGGGGCTTTATCGGTACAGCGGCTCTGGGTAACATTGAGTGGGAGGCGCCACCGGGTTGTTTCTTCGTGTTTTTGCGCATAGCGGGTACATTATTTGCTATCACCAGTTCGAGAATCGAATAGATGTACTCGATTACTCGATGTACAAATTCAATCAAATTTGCTGCAGAAGTTAGCGTTACAACATTGTTAAGCTGTTTCTAATAATAGGTTTAAATATTTTTTAGAATTAGAATAAATTGTATCAAAAAACGTAGTAATTAATGACCTTTAAACCCAAAATTACAAACATTCTTTAAGTATAAGATGTTTAAGTGTCGCATTCTTTCAGAAGATTGCCTGTCATCATGGTTATTTGTATTTTTGAAGTTCCAACTTCGAATAATTAAATGGAACTGAAACTGTGCCATTGCCTCAGATTATTTAACCAGGAGGTGCATCTTCTGTCTCTACTTCTTCTCTGTATTTTCCCTTGCATGATATTTTGCAGAATTTCATACCTTTCTCCTCGGACCACGTGACCCAGATACTGCAATTTTCTTATTTTAAATGTGTTTAATACTTTTGTTTATTTCCTTTTGTAGCTCAACGTTGGTTACTCTGTCTACCCATATTATTTTCAGAATTATTCGATAAGACGACGCCTCAAACGCCTCCAGCCGATCATTGATGTTTTTCTTGATCGTGCAAGCTTTCACTCCATAAAATGCCACTGAAAACACGTAGCATCATAACATCCTGATTCTAAGCTGTAAGTTCAGGTCTGTGCTGCATAATACATTTTTCACTATATTAAATATCGTCCTGACTTGCCCAATCCTTAATGTGATTTCCTCTGTGTATTCCTTGTCTTCGTTGACAATTATTGCCAAATATTTATAGTTTTGGACCTTCCCCATCCTAATTCCTGCACTTTCTTGGCGTGGTTGTGATTTAGTGATCGTTTTGTCTTTTTGACATTCAGTGTCACATCCTTTTCCTGCTTTCGAATACTAGATCTAATATTATCTGTAGACTTAATGCTTTTACAATAAGTATAGTGTCATTTGCATACCTGATATTTTTTATAAATTTAACATTAGATTTACTGTATTTATGATCCTCTTAATGCTTTCTGAATTATTTCCTCCTAATACAGGTTCTAGAGGAAAATCGAAAGTACACATCCCTGCGTGATTCCTCTTTCTACCTGTGTCTCTTCTGATAATCCATTGTTCACTTTTACATTAGCATTTTGGCTAAAGTATAGATGAGTTATCTATGTTTCTATCTGTAAGTAGTCAAACGAGGTAGTTATAGCAACTTCGTCAAACGTATTGTTGTGTTCTAGGAAACGAATACATATTGGTTAATTAGTATCCATACATCTCTGAGTCAACACATTGAAAGCAAATGGAGCCTCTCTTGTATCTATTGCCTTCTTGGAACCGAGTTGAAGTAATAAGGGATTGCATTTTCATAAATGATATGTAAATTGTAGCTCTCGTCTACATGTAGATAAAGCGACGACCTGTCAGAGGTAATGTGGTAGGCTGTGCATGTGGACAAACAATTTAGTGCAGGTGTCACGTAGTGCAAAAGGCAAGCAGGGAGTCAAGTTTTACTTCAAACTGGGGAAGAAGGCTACAAATATAAGATGTTTAAATGTTATAAGCTGTGTACTGCGTCGAAATCTTGTTCCATACTAGTTTTTCGAAAGGTTCGCTCAGTTTCGTAAACGTTGGAAGGACCTTCCCGATGATCCGACGCCAGATACCCCGAAACGATCAAAACGGACGGACTACTTCTGCCTGCTGAC